>JAQQSV010004781.1:0-14732 GCA_028646515.1 Pseudochirops corinnae | reverse complement strand
TCTCCTCTCCTCTCCTCTCCTCTCCTCTCCTCTTTCTTCTCCTCTTTCCTCTCCTCTCCTCTCCTCTCCTCTCCTCTTCTCTCTTTTCCTATCTTTTCTTCCTCCCTCCTTCCCTTCCTTCTTCTCTATGCTAACAGTCATCAAGCATTATAACATGGTGGATGATATTTACAAGTACATTTGGTCTGATCAATGATAAAAGGAGTGAAGTTTAGGCTATTTTGGTGTTAACTAGGAGTTCATATTTCTAACTGTGGAATAGCAAGTGTTACCATGAAGCCAGATGAAATATGGTTGTTTGAGAGCTTAAGCATACATATTAAAAAGTTGAATTCCATCTGGGTCATTTAACTCCGGAAGGGGACATTAGAAATATTAGCAGAGATTATAATATCTAAATATCATTTATGAGATTTCTGGAAATTCTAAAAAGATACTATTGTCAAGGACTTTACAGTGACACATGAAATTTTAAGAAGAAAGAATTATTTATACCTTTACCATCAAGGAACAACCCAAGTACCTGGTACTGATTCCTCAGAAAGCAGAAGTTCCAAATATTACTTCCACCATTTAATCATCACAGAACAGTGGATATAAAGCCAGAACAAAAATATAACAGGAGATAAACACAAGAAACAAACTTCTTGTCTCAACCTAGGTTCTAATATAGACAGCTTTTAATTATAGAGAGCAAGGGATAGCAATGGTATATATTTTATTATTTTTTTTGGAGGCAATTAGAATTAAGTGACTTCCTCAGGGTCACACAGCTAGTAAGTCTCTGAAGATGCATTTGAACTCAGGTGCTCTTGACTCCAGGCCAGTGCTCTATCCATTGTGCCACCTAGCTGCTATGCAGTGGTATATCTTTCAAGTTAGATAACACCAGAAGCAAAGAGAATGCATCATGTTAGAGATTTAAGTACTGGAGGCTAGGTGAGACTTGAAGGAATATATAATGAGGTAATTGCAGTAGTTGGAATCTCCTAGGTTCCCTCCTTTTCTGTGTTTGCTGTGTGTATAGAAGGCTGCCATGTCCTCTAAATTCCAAAGAATTAGGACAAAATAATTATGACATTAATTATAGAAAAAATAATCCTACATCTGGAGTCTAAAGATCCTGGTTCAAATCTCAGTTCCATTATCAATTTGACTTTGGTTAAATAATGTGACCTTATCATAAAGAGGAGGATTTGGAATTTATATCTTCTTTTGTCCCTAATCATTTTACATATGTGATGCTGAAAATAAAACACCAGAACTATATTGAACATGATCTGTTTTTTTAAAAAAAATATCATAAATCACTTTAGATCCTGCACTCATCATTGTAAATATTAATTACTCTTATAATAGAGATATTATAGAAGTGTCAGTTGATACGACCTTTTAGCTAATAAAATATCTGACAAGAGATTTTCTGATATAAAGGCTTTATTTTTTTCTCCCAGAATTATCTACTTTTCTGTTATCCACTCTTAACATAGATAATTGATGGGAGGCTGTATCATATTGAAAGATTTAATATAATTTCAGGGTTTGGGGAAATATATTGTTAAGAAGTGGACTTTTTTGTCAAGAATAAGACAATTTTCACTTGTCTGTCTAGGAAAATGCAGTTATGTCTAAATGTACAGATGTCCTCCTAGGATCTCTTACAATTCTCTATTTTATTTACAGATATAGGCTTCTTGGTTCCTTATGACTAAAAACTTTTATTCAATACAAATACTTTATAATTCCTTAGTGATTCAGTGGCACAATCTTTTAGCAGGACTGTGACTTCAAATGTGTTCTAACCTGATGTGCCTGTTTCTCTCCTGCAGTGAACTATGGCACTGATAGTGAATAATGTGTCACTTATGAAACACGATGATGGCACTAATACAGAAGAATGGATTGCCTAAAGGTTCTGTTGAGTTATAAGAAATAAAATGGATTTGTCTGTGTGTGTGTGTGTGTGTGTGTGTGTGTGTGTGTGTGTGTGTGTACTCTAGTTTATAAAGCTGTGTAAGAATGTTAAATCAAGGAAAATATTCCAAAAAGTTATACTGGGGAATTGAAATCACAAAAATTTGGCTTTATCACTATTTGAAAAGAAATAGAAACATAATTTAAGATCTTTTCTACACAGGGAAGTCAGAGTTTTATTAAAACTGATATTTTTAGTGACACAAATAAGTGAACAGATCAAAATGCTATAATAAAAGTCATAACTTCATTTAAAATGAAAAATAAAATTTGAGTGTGATTAGCTTTTGGAATCAGAAGGGATACATAGATACATACACATAAATGCATATACACATATGTATATGTATATATGCATATATATGTATATATGATACAAAAGTGCGTTGCATGTGTATATGAGACAAAGAATGATAGGGGAACAGATGGAATTTTAGGTTAATGATTAGAAAGTATGAAACATATTCCCCATGTGAATGAAATGAAAAATAAAACACGATCTCCACACTTCATTGTTCAGAATTGAGATCACATTGTGTCAGCTTAAAAGTTATGCAAGAGGAGCCAAGGATATTTAATATTGAAGCATAATGTTGTGGAGCTTGTCACCAATCATTAGAGAATATATCATTTTAGGAAACCTAAAGGGAGGTGAAAAGAGGCAAACATGTTTCCCATAGTTTGCCACTTGTTTACAGGTCAGTATTAGGCAAAGAGACTTATGCATGAAAAGAAAGATAGTGTAGTATTGGATGGATGAATTTTTAAGACCAGCTTTTTCAGTAACTGGAACTAGAATATGGTCTGGGCCAATTAACTTATTATCTCTGGACCTTAGTTTCTTCATCTGTAAAATGTGGCACTTTGATATTTCTCTAAACTACAAAATTCTGTAATTTATTCCAAGTGTAATATTGGTTACAGGAAATTGCCTATTACTCAAAATTCTCAATTAATTGCTAATGGGAACTAACCAGATATATAATATAAAATAAATATAGTAGAAATAATTATGATTAAAATATATTTCTCCAGGATTCAGCTTTAAATTGACCAGAATCAAACTTTTAACTGAAATTAATACTCAATATAATTCAGAAAAAACTATTTTGTTGCCTATAAATTATTTTAGTCTTTCTGTGTTTCTACTATAATGATCTTTAATTCACCCAAAATATTTACTGAGTACAGAGTATAAGTACAGTATATTCAAGGTACTGTCCTAGGTACAATAGTAGATTAAAAGAATAACATGTGACCTTTTCTCTCTTTGAGCTAAGAGCCTTGAAGAGGAGGGAAATCAAAGAACTAAGTAACTATAACACAAGGTATACTATGGCATATATAGTTGGAGGTGCACACTGCCATATTAGTCAACAGGGTGATGAAATCACTTCTGGATGTAAAAAGGGAGGTTTGATGTATTCTTCTAGATAGGGAATAAAGTGAAATTTAGCTAGAAGAATGAAGAGGAAGGAATTTCTGTGACACTTCAGATTGGTTCATTTCGTCAATATAAAGTCATTCAGTACTTACTGTGCCTTAGGTATTATATGGGATACTAAAATAAATAAGCATCATGATATGGCTCAGTGGAAAGATTGGTAGATTTGGTGGTAGAAAATTTTGGCTTTAATGCTGGCTCTGCCATTTTATCCTGAGGGACTTTGGGTATTTCACATCTTTTCTGTGAACTTCAGTTTCCTCATTATGATGGGACTGAAATAGATTATATTCACATTATATATGACTCATGGATTTAGAGGTGAAAAGGACCTTACTGACAAAAGGTCATAAATCTAGAAATGCAGTGGATGTCAGATGCTGTTTAGTCCAACATTCTTACTGTATAAATGAGAAAACACCTCCAGGAAAGATAAATGATTTGCCTTTAGGTACAGAGATAAAAATCATAGAGGTAGGAAAAGAGATACTAGATTCTGATGGTTGAACTTCTTAGCTTACCTAAAAAAAGCCTCCATATCACTTCTCATCCATCATTTCCAAAGTACCATTCACATTTGCAGTGTGTGTATGTATGTATGTGTGTGTGTGTGTGTGTGTATGTGTTCTTCCTGCATTAGAATATAAACTCTTTGAGGTGAGGGACTGTCTTACTTCCTTCTATTTTTTACCTCTAGTACTAAACAAAGTGTATGACATAATAAGAAATTAACAAATGCTTCATCTATCTGTCTATTGGCAGTTTATCATACAAGAAAATGTTTTAGTGTGGCCCTTTTAAGTTGGGTCAAGGCTTTGCTCCTTGCTTGTTTTCAGAGACTGTCAGGGTCCCTTCCCTGGGCTCTTTCCACTAAACTATGTTTCATTATCAAAATGTACTGCTTCATCATTGGCTGCCTAGCACTGAACTTGAAACTCCCAATTTCTCTTTCCCTCATCATTTTCCTCCTTATTTGTACTCCCACACGTCACACTCTAACTCTACCAACCTATTCTGATGCGCCCTCTGGAATTCCTTTTCCATAATGAACACGTTTCCCTATGTTCTAGACCAGGACTTCTTAAACTTTTCTCTCTTATGACTCATTTTCACATTTCTGCTGTGTTTGTCAACATTGTGTGACCTGAGGGCATGCTCGGTGCAAAGTGTGTGTGCTTTTTGTTCAGAATCAAGACTGGAGTGAAGTTGCTTGATGCAACACAGGCAAGTGCTGCCAGAAACACCTCATATACATTATGCCTTTGATTTTGAATTAATTTTTGGCCATTTCATGTTAAGAAATGATTCTGATGGTTGAACTTTTACTGTTGCTGAATTTTTTGAGACATCATATGGGGTTGTGACCCACAGTTTAAAAAGGCCAATTCTTTACATATTCTTTCTATCCAATTTTTTTCATCCTGAAACTAAATCTGGTTTTACCAGATGAATTTCATTTTAAAATTTTATTTTCTGGGCAGAGCCAAGATGGTGGAGTAGAAACAGGACCTCAATGTAGCTCTGGCCTCCACCTCCTCCAATACATCTAAAAAATTACTCTAAACAAACTTTAAAGCTACAGAACCCACAAAGTGACAGAGAGAAACAAATGTCCTGCTAAAGGAAGCCCAAAAGGCCAGCAGGAAAGGTCCAACACAGCACACTGGGAACCAAGTACAGTCCTGACTGAGCCCCAGGGCACCCCTGATTAGCCTTGGCTAGAGCAGATTTTGCAAGAGTAAATGACCAGCAGCTGTAGCAGTTTCCAGAATTCTCAATCCACAAATGCCAAAGGCAAAGTAAAAGGTCAGTGTGGAACTTTCTTCAAACAGGGGGAGCGTGGGTCTTCTGCTACTCTCAGAGTGAGAAGTAGAAGGTGTACAGTACAGTGGCTGCATCTGCTGCTGTGTGGCTACTTCAGAGCTCCTGGCCTGCAACTGTAGGGTGACCAAGTGACCATTCAGAGGGCAATTGCTTTTGCTTTGATCTGCTTGGATCCAGATCATGGTCTTGGGTGGTGGTCCTGGGGTGTGTGACCAGCAAGCCAGAGTATGTGGGGGGGCTATAGAGAGAGTACCTGTCTAATAGCTCTGGCAGCTGCAAAAACCCCAGCAATTTGGGACATAGCTCTCTCTATTCTGGACGCAGATTTCTACTGTGGCAAAGAGCTCAAAAGTCAAATAATTGGCTGCCAATATGAGCAAGCAATGGAAATACAAACAGACATTATAATCCTTTTACAGGGAAAAAAAAAGGATCAAGGTATCGAGTAGGAGGAAGATATGGAAGTTGTAACTCCTGCATCAAAAGCCTCCAAGAAAAATGTGAACTAGTTACAGGATATGGAGAAGCTCAAGAAGGATTTTGAAAATCAAGTAAGAGAAGTGGAGGAAAAATTGGGAAGAGAAATAAAAATGATGCAAGAAAATCAAGAAAAGCTAGTCAACAGCCTGACTGAAGAAAATAGCACCTTAAAAATAGAATAACTCAAATGGCAAAAGAGACCCAAAAGGTCAATGAGCAGAAGAATGCTTTAAAAGGCCAAATTTTCCAGATGGAAAAAGAATTTCCAAAATACACTGAAGAGAATAAATAACTCCTTCAAAATTATATTGGAGCAATTGGAAGCTAACGAATTTATAAGAAATCAAGATTCTACAAAACAGACCCAAACAAATGAAAAAAAATAGAAGGCAATGAGAAATATCTCACTGAATAAACTGCTGACCTGGAAAATAGATCCAGGAGAGATAATTTTAAAATTTTTGTTCTACTTGAAATCCATGATCAAAAAAAGAATCTAGACATCATCTTTCAGAAAATTATCAAGGAAAATTGGCCTGATATTTTAGAACCAGAGGGCAAAATAGAAATTGAAAGAATTCACCAAATGTCTCTTGAAAAAAGTCCCAAAAAGAAAATTCCTAGGAATTTTATAACCAAATTCCAGAGTTCCCATGTCAAGCAGAAAATACTGCAAGCAGTCAGGAAGAAACAATTTGAGTATTGTGGGAACACAATAAGGATAACAGAAGACCTAGCAGTTTCTACATTAAGGGATTGAAGGTCTTGGAATATGATATTCTGGAGGTCAAAGGAGCTAGGATTAAAACCAAGAATCACCTACCCAGCAAAACTGAGTACAATGATATAGGGGAAAATATGATCATTCAGTGAAAGAGAGGATTTTCAAGCATTCTTGATGAAAAACCAGAGGTGAACAGAAAATTTGACTTTCAAATATAAGAAGCAAGAGAAGCATGAGAAGGTAAACAGCAAAATAAATCATAAGGAACTTCTTAAAGTTGAACTATTTACATTTCTACATGGAAAAATGATAATTATAACTCATAAGATTTTTCTCATTATGGGGATAGTTGAAGGGAATATATATGTATATATACATATGTATGTGTGTATAGGAGGATGTATGTGTATATAAATATATATTTGAATGTGGGCATTTGTATACTCATGTATACATAGATGGAGGGCACAGGATGAATAGAATATGAAGGGATGATAGCTAAAAAATAAAATTAAGAGGCGAGAGAGGAACTTATTGGGAGAAGAAGAAAGGGAGCAATAGATTAGGATACATTATCTCACATAAAAGAGGCAAAAGAAAACTGTTACAATGGAGGGGAAGAGCAGGGAGGTGAAAGGGAATGGGACAACCTGATTCTCATTGAATTTGGCCTAAGGAGGGAATAACATAGACACTCAATTGGGTATCTCACCCTACAGGAAAATAGGGGGATAGGGCATAAGAGGGGGGAGGATAGAAGGGAGGGCAGATTGGGGGAGAGGGTAGTTAGAAGCAAACGTTTTTGGAAGTGGACAGAGTCAAAGAAGCAAATAAAATAAGTGGGAGGCAGAATAGGATGGAGGGAATTATAGTTAGTCTTTCAAAATATAACTAATATGGAAATGATTTGGGTAAGTACACATCTACAATCTATACTCCTTCCCACTGAGGGTGGGTGAGGAGGGAAAAAGGGAAAAAATCTGAAACACAAAGTTCTAAAAACAAATGCTTAATTTTTTTTTTTAAATGCAACTGGGAAATAAGATACATAGGTACTAGAGTATAGAAACCCATCTTGCCCTACTAGAAAGTTAGGGGGCCTGATGGAGGAGGATATAAAAGAGAACAGATTGGGGGAAGGGGTATTCAATAGGCTTTCTATTTTGGGGTGAGGGTAGGGGAAAGATGGGGAGAGAAAAAATTGTAACTCAAAGTCTTGTGGAAATGAATGTTAAAAACTAAAAATAAATAAATTTAAAAAAAGAAAAAAAAATTATTTTTAATTTATGGAATAAAACAAACATTTCCATAGCAAAATATAATAAAAAAGATAATTGCATGTGAAACTGTAAATATATTATGTATAACTTGCTATTCCTTTTAAATATATAACAAACTTATCGTGTAAATTTCTTTTCTTGTCTCCCATCTTTTTCTTTCCTCCCTCCCACTCCAGAGATGGCTACCATTAGACACGAATAGGTATATATATGAACTTAAGTGATATAATATGTCAAAGCAAATTGGAAATTTAAGGATACTTGAAATGAAAAACAGGATACTCATATAAAGGACTGCAATATCTATCAATTAATGGAAGTCCTACTCTGGTGCATCATCATGTTGTGGAGGTCACCCTGGATTCTTCAAAGCAGTGGCAACCAAAGCAAGTTCTATAAAATTAGAAAGTTCTCAAGTAGCCTTTTAATCTAATGTATATGCCATCCAATACCCTCCCCTCCTCCTCCTTCTTTTCCTCCTCTGATAACAAGGATTTATATAGCATATTATGTACTATGTACCAGGTATTTTGCTAAGTGTTTTACAAATGTAATCTCATTTTATTCTCTCAACAATTCTGGTAGGTATATAGTTGTTGTTATTATACCCACTTTCCAGTTGAGGAAACTGAGGAAAACAGAGTAATTGATTTACCCAAGATCACATTGGTAGTAAGTGTCTAAGGCCAAATTCAGACTCAGAGATTCCTGACTTGAAGCCCAGCCTCTAGCCAGTGTTTCAACTTACTGTCTCAGAATAAAAATAGAGAAGTATGAAAATCTGGCTTCCAGAAAATGACTACATTTGGTCACAAGACAAGAAATAGACATCAGAATTAAATGGGATGATGAAACAGTACTGGGTTACATTTGAGATAATGTGTAGTGCAGGGGTGGGGAACCTGTGGGCTCAAGACCCCATGTGGCCCTCTGGTACTCGAGTACGGTCCTTTGACTGAATCCAAACTTCACAGAACAGCCCCTTATGGGTATCCTCACATGTAGTCTTGAAGCCAACGGTTCCCTATACCTGGAACAGTGTTTCCGCAATTATCCTAATTTGCTCACTATTTCAAAACCTCATCTTTTTGATGCAGATATTCTTATAACAATGCTACATGACTGAATATCTTAGAAGAATCAAAATTGCAGATGCCTGAAAAATCATTGGAGATTTATGGTCAGCGTAAGTAGGTTTTGTATTACCAATAATGACTTGCATATGAAAATGGATATAATGTATATTTTCATCAGAAAAACATGAGAGATAATAGCAGAACAGTCTAAGTTCTACATTAGTATTCTAGTATTAAATAGGAAAAAAAATCAGGTGATCATCTTCTTTGTTCTCCACAACCAAATAATTCTTGAGAGGGAGAAATCCGTCAGACCACTGCCAAGAGGACAAACCTGAACAGTTATGTAAATCCTAGGAGTAGTATAATAGACTTTTTTCTTCTAAAGAGAATATAGCACTACTTTAGAGCCCAGTCAAGGGACAGTTTGAGTAGAACCATCAATGAAGAAGTGGCTTTGTCCAGGAAGTCTCTTTTGGAGTAGATTGTTCTAAATGGGGACCAAGGACATCACGGCTTGCTAGCTAGAGTTCTGAGTTGCTCCATTGATGTAGATTTCTGTACTCATGTGTCCCTCTTCCAGGCTTTTGTAAGTTGTCCTTACTCTTTCTCATGGACACTGTGGAAGTTGACAGAAGAATCTGGCCCAGTTTTGTATTGCATTCTCTTTAGAAATTATTTCATGATTAAGAGTTAATGATATCATTCAGGTTGATTTGTTTAAATGGCAAGTATGTTGGTGGAGGCCCAGAAACTGTAAATGTGCATAATAGCTACATAGCTCTCCCATGCCAAGGTTAGCCCTAGCACTCTTAGATCCAGTTCCCCTGACAAGGAATGCTCTGACAAGCCAGAAATATAACAGGTTGGGTGAACTAAATGAATCAAGAAGAGCATCTTTTAAGCTACATTATTACCACTTTTATTATTGTTATTGTGCAGTCACTTTCTAACTATTACTATTAATGTTCACCCAAGCCAACAGGTGGAAAGATGACTAGTAGTAAGGACCTTCCTGTCCAACAGTCCCTATACAAATAGACTTTGAATCTATACTAGCCTTTAGCTGTTGAAGTTTTTACTAATGCAAGTGAAGCAGATGTGGTTCATTTATTGTATTTCTAGATAAAGGACATCAATAAATACTGGCAGACATTAAGAGAGATAGTTATGAACAATCAATCCTTTGGGCTCTAAGGACATTGTATAGTGAAAGAAGTCTTTTGATGTCTATTATAGTTTTGAAAGTTGAAAATGAAAGCAATTTGTCAGAATCATTTTGTGATCCTTCATTTTAAGAAAAACAAAACAAAGTTGACAAATTTATTTGGTAGAGGTATGATTCTTATCAATGTTCATATACATAGCCATAGTGCTCTGAATTTTAATATGTTTAAAATAAGCATGCAAAAGCATACCATACAGTACTTCATGTGCAGAAATGGTAAAGCAATTGTTTACAGATATTTCTATGAAGACTTTTAATTCTTTGTGGTGCAAATTAATTTTTAATACATTTAGGCCATGTTTGAGTACCACTTTGGGGACTAGTGCATAACAGGGTAGACCCTATTATCACAACTTCCAAAGAACTCTCAAAATTTTGTGATAATTTTTAGGTGATATTAGGTCAATGATTGCTTAAAATAAGTTAATTATCAAAAGGTATTTGGGTAGTTATTTGCCATGCAGAAATTGCCATTGTCATGAAATTGGTTATAATGGGATTTGGCAGTGAATGCAACACAGATGGCCGGAAAGAATAAAGATGACCTCCAATGTTTCATTATGCCAAATATTGTACTAAAAGCCAGAGGGACCAGAGCTCTATATTTATGAAAGCAACATGTATTTAGCTCTATGTTCAGTTTAATTCAACAAAACATTCAAATAGTGGAATTAGACAAATCTCATTAATTCTTTGCTTTTGTCGTTAGTCTAGACTTAGAACCATACTGTCAATGGAGTTTCACTTGATAGTAGAATAGAAGCTCATAGAGGGAAGAGAGAGACTGTTTCCTTTATGTTTTGTTGTCCTATGTCTAACACAGTGCCCAATACGTAGTACACTCTCAATACAAGTTTGTTTAATTGAATCGAGCATTCAATTTTTCATCACATCATGGCACATGTGTGAGACCTGCATGAATTCATCAAAGCGAATGAAATATTAATGAAGGAGAACCATTAGTTTCATCAAGTATGCCAGACAATTTCTTTTTCTAATTTTGCATTTTGAGTTTTCATGACCTGAAATTCTAAGCATGAAAAATGTGACTGGATAATTAATTTAGCTGAATATGCTTAAATTATTACTAGCTGGGACAGTCTTCATTTGGAATAGGAATTCAATAAAACTTTAGCTCTTCAGTTGCAGGATTGTCTCAAATAACATTCCATGGCAAAGACAACCTCAAGAAACATGAAATTCAAAAATTCATAAAATATTCATGTAGTTTAAAACTTTACTCAAGCCCAAATCTATAAAAAATACTTTTTCAACAGTCAATAACCTACGTATATTTTTATTTAGCGTGATGGAACTCTTTCTTTCCCATCTTAACTTTTTTGTGCCTAAATTTAATTCATTAAATGTTTATTAAGCATCTATTTTGCGCCAGGCAACAGGGTACAAAAACAAAACGAAATAAACCTCCCTCCCCTTAAAGAGCTTACTTTCCACTGTGGGAGTGGGGAGGGGAGGATGACACAACATTCATGCAAGTAAGTAAATATAAAATCTATGTAATATAAATAGAGAAAGGTCTCATCCTAAACACCTGCATTACCTTGTCTGTTGGTGCTGGGGTAAAGGGGGAAGAGAAGAGACTAATCCTGGAGAAATGATATAAAGCTTAGAACATCACTTAAACTATGTCTTCAAACACCTAGATTAGGTGGTGGATTGTGTTCTCTAGGGGCTACAAACTCCCTTTCTCTATTGTGGGAAAAGAAGAAAGCCCTTGGGTCTTTTCTGTTAATACTGGGAATTGGGAAGGGGAATATAAACAGAGAGGGACTTGGAAATTCATGAGTTCAAACTCACTATTTGAAGACAGAAAAGCTAAACAAGGGTTTACAAATTTCATTCTGCAGAGGCATCGTGCCAAAATGATTATAAGATTTGTTATATTCATTTTGCGTTAATTTTTCAAAGACATGGGGAAACAAGTCACTTGGAAGTACTATGTATAAATTTTATCCTTACAGGGAGCATCAGAGACTAGAAACTAAAGAAATAATACTGGGAGAACTGGAAGAAGGCTATTTTAGATCACAATGATTTTGTCTGATTTTAAGAAGCTTACTTTAGAATCCTTGATCTGGAAAGAATTTCTGGTAATTTATTCTACTGATTCTTCTGCAAAGATTTTTAGTAATCGTTTTGCATTCAGAATAAAAATTCCTTGATGTTTTTGCATTTCTTTTTTGGAACTGAATTAAAAGCCTGTGACAAGTTCAACTTCAAGTAACAGTTAAATGACTAGCTTTAAACTTCCTAAAAATTCATTTTTGGTTCAAAATTTTGCCCAAACTTAAAATTCTTTGTCATTCTGCTTCCTGGTATATCTCTGATCTTAAGTGCTGTGAACCAAAGACTGATCTATAAAATGACGGAGTTTGATAAGAGGTTTTATGAAGTCACGACACAGGCTATATCATGATATTTACAGGTAAAAGCACTTTAGATACCATTGAGAAATTCCTGACTCAAGTTTTGCAATTGCTAATGCAATTCTAAATTGCCTTGTTATTAAGTTTATACATTTTCCCTATATATAAACATATGCACGTTTCTTCCCTCTTTAGAGTGTAAACTCCTTTCTAGTAGTGACAAAAACAATGAATTCATATTATTTCATTTATTATATGTGTCCCCAGGACTGAAGACAATGGTTGGTTCATACTAGATGCTTAATAAATATATGTTGATGGATTGATTCATCTGGTACAGTCACTTAATCTTATAAACAATGGAACAGATCCAGAGAATTAATGTTTGTACATACACGATATTTGTATAACACATATACACACATACACATACATACAAATGTATATGTACGTGTGTATGTCTACACACATATATAGGGAGGCTTGAAATTTGTGTTTTCAACAATGCAGATTAATCTGTCCATGGCTGTAGATCAGAAATTCCATTGAAACTTAGAATCTTTCAGAATTATTTAGGTTACTGAGTTACATAGTCAAAGAAGGACATGCTCCTAGGCAGTAGTATCTGCCTTCAAGGGTGGCCCTATACCATACCATACTATCTATCTCTTACAGTATTATTCAGCTCTACAATAAGCAGTAATCAGTAGCATCAGGATTTGAGTCCAGTTCCTTTTACTCCAAAAATAAACTGCTCTTTCCACTATCCCTCTCTCTTCCAACAATAATATTTTATAACTTACATTTTGTTAAACCACTACTTAAATTGGAGAAGGGGCCTTTTGATGATGATGATGAGGATAACAATAAATAGAAAAAGCTTGTTAAAGGGATATAAATGAAGAACCACATAATACTCATCCACCAAATATTAACTTAGAATCTTCTTGGCAAAGAGGAACACTAAAGAATTTAAAGAAAGGTCTTAGATATAGGCAAAACCACAATTTTGTTTCAAAATGTAAATCTTTAGACTTCACCATTCATTCTTGCATATATTGTACCAAAGCTTTCTAGATAGGAGATAATTGTTGTCTTGTTCAAATAGTATTCTATTCCACCATAGTCCTTTCCATAAATATTGATAGCAAAATAGAATTATTGTTACTTTTAGAAATATTCCTAAATTGTTATTAAAAAGAGGAAAATGCATGTTTTCTTTTTTTTTAAAACAGGTAAAATTCCTTCTGATCCACCTTATAGCATGAATATAAGAAGTATGTAGAGTTGTACAATGTACAGAGATCTTTGAGATAAATGAAAATTCTCAAGACACAGCTTCTTTAATTGGCTGGTCCCTCTCCTTAGGGCCTCTGCTACCCCCTACTGGATATATAAATTTTGCTGTTGACATGGATGCCAATAACAAACTAGTAAAAGCAAAATCTTTGTCAGAAAACAGAAAGGGAAAAACAAGTACAAAAAAAGAGAAAGAGTAAAAGAATTTTTATAGTTTGCCTTAAAACCTTTTTCAAAAGATCAAATTTAGGAAGACATGATTTCTTAATATCATTAATATAATATGCAATTATTTTCCTAACAATATTTTTTTGGTCCTCATTTGTCTGTGGATGTGTGCAGATTATCCAATAAGATACTCTTATTCTTTAATCAGAAGCTAACACACGTAGTACCTATTATGATACTTCATATTAAAATCATATTGATGTAGTAGAAGAAGCACTTAGTTCTCCTGTCAAAGGACTTTGGGTATAACCTTGGTAAAAATTTCTTAAATGTCATGAACCTCAATTTCCCCATCTGTAAAAGGGGAATAAGGGTGAATCATGTGGTCTAGATGAGTCTTCTAACTTTAAATTTTTTAAGCTTAGGGACTTTGATCTTTGACAAAAGTCTAACTTATATGCCTCATTTTAATATAGAGTTACTGTTGAATTCTTTTTTTAAATTTTTTAAAATTTTGTTAAATTTTATTTTAGTGTGCATCATTCATTTCCATGAGATTTTGAGTTACAGATTTTCTCCCCATCTTTCCCCTACCCACTGCCCCAAAACAGCCATCCCAGTGTATCCCCCCTCCCACAATCTATCCTCTCCTATGTCTTCCCCCCTCACCCCTCTGACTTTTCGGTAGGGCAGGATGGATCTCCCAACCACAGTGTTTGTGTATCTCAAGTTCCAGTTGGATGTAGTTAATAATAATAATAAGAAGAAGAATAAGAATAAGAATAAGAATAAAATAATAATAATAATAATTGCATAGATAGATAGATAGATAGATAGATAGATAGATA
>JAQQSV010004780.1:0-14732 GCA_028646515.1 Pseudochirops corinnae | reverse complement strand
ATCTGTACCGAAATGGCTTAGTGAAGTTTTATTATTATCATGTTTTAGTACTAAGTTTTTATTAAAGGTTAAAACTTCACTAACCGTTTTGGGACATCCTGTACTTAGTCAAGTATGATATTTTTGCTTGTTTTTCTTTGTAAAAAGGAAAGTTTTGAAATATAGGTGGGGTCAGGGAGGAACTAGTATCTCCAGAAATGACTGTGTTATGTAAACACAAAAGGCATCAATAAAACATCTTAATAAATATCCTTTGATAAGAGAAAATCAAGTATATGAAATGCATTTTACATTTCTCTGCCTTCTATAGAATAGACTGAACATCCTTGATCTTCTACTTGATATAAGACAGCTAGGTGGCTCAGTGGATAGAGCTCTGGGGCTTGGAGTCAGCAAGACCTGAGTTCAAATTTGACCTTAGACACTTACTGTCTGTGTGACCCTGGGCAAGTCACTTCACTCCTGTCTGACTCAGTTTCCTCATCTGAAAAATGGGATAACAATAAGCACCTACTTCCTAGTGTTCTGCCAAAGATCAAATAAGATTTGTAAAGCGCTTAGCACAGTGCTTGGCACATAGTAGGTACTTAATAAATGTGTATTCCCTTCCTACCCTTGATAAAGGGTTATCATCATGAACATCCATTATTGTACTATAAGATTATCCTGCCTTCAGGGGCAAGGGAGGGAGAGGTAGAGAGTTAGCTGTTTGGCCCTAAAATGAATGGCCCCAGGCTACTCTGCTTTTCCACCTGCATTTATTCTCTTTCCCCTGCCATTACTTCTCTATGAGGTCAGTAGGTCTTTAAACTTGGCCTTGATGGCTTATTTTATCCCAAATTAACCCAGAGTGTGAAGTGCATCCAATATGTGACATTCTTTTTTAAAAACTTACCTTGGAGGGGGGCCAGCTAGGTGGCGCAGTAAATAGAGCACCAGTCCTAAAGTCAGGAGGACCGGAGTTCAAATCAGGCCTGACACTTAACATTTACTAGCCGTGTGACCTTGGGCAAGTCACTTAACCCCAATTGCCCAGCCTTACCCCCTCCAAAAAGCAAAAAAAAAAAACCAACCCTTACCTTCAGGGCTCAATTCTAGATTACAGATGTTTACAGTTGCCTCAAACTTGACCAATGGATAAGTGGGATATAAGGGGCTTTGCTGCATTTTGGGACTTGCGAGATGAGCTTTGACAACCTCCACAACAAAGACCAGCATGCTCCTGGGTGCCAAGCCCCTCAAGGGACCTTTACTTCCTGTCCCAGGCCTACTCTAAGACATGCCAATGGCCAGGTTACTCCCACCTGATTAATCAGTGCCTGACTGTCCTTGTATTTGAGGAGTCCAAGCCAGGTCAAGGCCTAAGGCCAGCTCTGTCCCCTTGTGGCCTGGCCCTGCTCATTGGCCCCTTTCCTGGGCAAATCCCACCAGCCCTAATGGCTTGCCTTTCCTTGTGCATGGGTGCCAAACCACCCACCCACAATTGGCACTTACTTTTCTCACTTGCAGGTTCCTGTTGACTTTTTGCTTTCTTGGGTTCAGTGCCATCTTGTGTCGAGCAGCTGAGGTGTCCAAACAACCCAGGGGGCTGGCTGCAGTATTGAAATCAACTGGGAGCTCCTGGCTGGTCTGAGAGGCAGCTATGGGCAAGTCTGGGGTCTTGGAATGTTGGGAAGATGCTGATGAGGAACTCTAAGGAGGAACAAGACAGAAGCATGTCGTTCTCACCACGTGCTCCCTTGGGACCTCATTTTGTGATAGGGACCGGTATATACAGTAAGCACTTAATAAATGTTTGTTGATAGATTGGGTGCCTGACCAGCCTTCTGAACCTGGGAAGGACTGACTCACCATGAGAAAAAAGGCCAGCCTTCCATCCCTGGACCTGCATCTTCTAGAATCTGGGGGAGCATAATCAAGGGTTACAGGATGAGAGACTTAGGCTCGAAGGGCCTTAGGGGTCAGCTAGTCAATCAATGAAGAAGCATTTATTATGCACTTAGAATACTGCAGGCACTATATTCATTAGGGTTGGTGGCTGTTCTTGGTGCTCAAAGAGGACCAAAATGGCATCACTATGCCAGGGTCAAGGAACAGTATGTCCAGTTGTGGTTACTCAGACCATTAGGGGCTGAGAAGATTTGACCACAGGTCAGGCACAGGTCCACATGAACATTTAGAGCAGTGATGGCTCTCAATCTGCACATCTCATGTTTCCTTTGAGCTACCTCAATTCTGCTTTGCTCAGAGAGCACAGTGCCTCCTTTGATATGGGCATGCCATGCTGGGCGGTCCTGGGCCAATGTATCCCATGTCCCACAATCGATTCCAAAGTTCTTCAGAGAGAGGTATGGGCAAGTACCAACAAAAAAAGCAGGTGTCAGTTAGGCAAGCGGATGCAAAGCTGATGGATTATTGTTCCTATACTAAGTACAAAACCAGTGGGGCAGATGTCTAATATTCAATCAGCAAACATGTATTAAGCACCTAATATAAGTACTAGGTGGCACTGCAGTGAATAGAGCACTGGGTTTAGAATAAAAAAGATTTATCTTCCTGGATTCAAATCCAGTGTCAGATACTTATTAGCTGTGTGACCCTGGGCAAGTCACTTAACCTTGTTTGCCTCAGTTTCCTCATCTGTAAAATGAGCTGGAGAAGGAAAGGGCAAATAACTCCAGTATCTTTGCCAAGAAAACCCCAAATTAGGTTCCTAGCATTGAGGGGGCTCTATATTATCAGGATAATAATTTGTACACACATAAGCACATACAAAATAAATACAAGGTAATTGGAGGAGGGAATGGGAAGGCACTAGCAGCGGGAGTGGGGGGGTTGGGCAAGATCAAGAAAGGTCTCAGGTAGAAGGTGACATCTGAGCTGAGGGAGTGTCATCCTGGCACAGGTTACAGCCAATGCAAAGGTATGGGGGAAGGAAATGGAATGTCATGTGGGAAGAATGAAGAAAAGGCCAGTTTTGCTGGATTACTTGTTTGGAATATTTTAAATACTTCCTAGCTGAGTGACCCTAGGTAAGTCACTGAAACTGTCTGAACCCATTTCCTCGGCTCTAAAATGGCCATAATAATAACTGTAGTACTTAGCTCACAGAGTTGTTGTAAGGTTCACATAAGAGCATATCTGTATTGCTTTGTAAACTTTAAAGCCCAGTATCAATCTTAGCTATCACTATTGACTTTTTTAATTGGACTTGTGATTTCACTGATATAAAAAAGTCCCAGATGAGAAAATTCTTTCTATTAATCTAGATAGGCATCTTCTTGGCAACTTCTAGTCTTACAAAGCTGCCTAGGGCACTAGGGAAAGGAAACTAGAGGGGAAATGACTTGCCAGAGTCACACAGCCAGATGAGTCAGAAGTGGTTTTTGAACCCAGATGTTCCTGACTCGGAGACCAGCTCTCACTGCCTTATTATTCATTGTCATTAATACCTGTAATTATTAATAATAGATGTAATTTATACCATTGGTTCCAACTCTGAAATTCTATGATTCTAGGAAATGGAGCTAAATCTCAGATTGCTTAACCCTGAGCACAGAGTATAAATGCCTGGTTATTTGTGTCTTAACCTCATCAAATACCTGCCCCAAAAGCCTTGAGGGACACACAAGAGGGCTGACAAAAAGGCAGTCCACCCCTAAGGCAAGTCTTTGTGCAAACCATGGGGCCAAAGGCATTCACACTCTCCCCAGCTCTCCCCAGTTTTCAAGCTCTTCCCCTGCCCCCAGCCAGTATCCCCCCACTGATATCTCCATGCTCCCTCTACCTCACTCATTGAGTCTCTCATTCTAAACCAGGGCTGGGGAACCTGCAGCCTCAAGGCCACATGTGGCCCTCTAGGTCCTCAAGTGCAGCCCTTTGACTGAATCCACACTTCCCAGAACAAATCCCCTTAATAAAAGGATTGGTTCTGTAAAACTTGGACTCAGTCAAAAGACCACACCCAAGGACCTTGAAGGCCATGTGTGGCCTCAAGGCCATATGTTCCCCATCCCTGATCTAAGCTGACAGGGCAAAGCTGGAATCAGCTGGGAATGACCAGCCTCCATGGTTCTTAATGGACCAGCAAGATTATTTTTCTTAAATATAGAAACCCTGGTCAGAACTGATCTTGAGCTGCTGCAAGACAGCGGTTCCCACCCCTACCACTGTCCCTGGCTACCATGTACCCAGAGTCTCTGCTTCAGCTATGCTAGAGAGTCAGCTGAGCCCATATCTACCTCCTGGTGCCTCCCCTGCCAATATATCTCCCTGAAATACCACGGCCACGATAGCTTCAAGAGGAATGGCACCTTCGAAAACGTTATTGATCATTTCCAAAAGGCTTCTCCAAGTGGGCCCAATTCTTTGAGAAAGGGATTCCACAAATAGACTTATGGGCTATCAGGGCATGTGTAGAGGGCAAATTTCAGGATGTGGTAAAAACCTGCATCATCTGTGAAGTATCCTATTATGGCATCTTTTTTTGAGTCACCCACCCAAATAAAAAACACTTCACCAGCCAAATGAACACACCTTCAGGAGCTCATGTACCCGGAGCATGAGAAAGAGAAAGAGACTAGGTATGAGTCTTTTGAGCAACTGATAGGTGCTGCAGGCAAGGGGGTAAAGTACAACGGAGACCACCAATGGGCATCCCTTAGTGACCAATTTGAAAACTCATGCAAATTCTAGAGTAATCCACTGACACTAGCCTCCTGGTTGTTGCATGAACAACATATCCCATCTCCCGGCTCTAGGCATTCTCTCTGGCTGTCCCCCATGCCTGGAACATTCCCCCTATTTCTGCTCCAACTACTGACCTCCCTGGCTTCCTTTATGCCCCAATTAAAATCTCACCTTCTACTGGAAGCCTTTCCCACCACTCTGAATTCTGGTGCCTTCCCTTGTTCATTAGTTTTTATTTTATTCCTGTTTTGTTTACGTTCCTCCCCCATAATATTGTGAACTCCTTGAGGTTAAAGACTGTCTTTTGTCTACTTTTTATATGCCCCACACTTTGCACATTGCCTGGCACACAGTAGGCACTTAAAAATGTTTCCTGATTGATTGCTTGGTTGGTTAAGTGAAACAGTGGACCCGAAAATCCAATAACCCAGCCGATATAGATCTATCAGCAAGCTGAAGAAAATACTGCAATGCGTGAGACCAAGCTCATAGAAGAGTGTGATAAGCTCACAGAGACCATCCAGCAGAGGAAACAAGTAATTGAGGTCAAAATTTAAAAAGTCCAAGGTGATGAAGCTGAGGAATTTAGCCCAGCAGGCTGTCAATTGCCACCGATCTCTAGAACAGTCAACAGACGTCACTAGCTCTGCGTCAAGCAGAGAACATCCTGCAGGAAAAAAAAAAACCCAACTGGGGCACGATTCCTATAATCTGCAAAGAACGTCATGGAGACGGCTGCCATGGCAACCGCATCCTCTCAAGCTCTCTTCCCAGACATCAATTTTAATCACGTTTTTGAAAATTTTCCTTTAGACTTTTCCAGAGAAAAGAAAATGCCGGAGGGAGTGTATTACTAAACAACCCCAAACCCACCATCTTTTCAAGAAGAGCCTGCATTGCCTTCCATTAAGGGAAGAATCAATAAATGAAAAAGCCTTTTTCAAACATTTCCTAGGTACACAGCACTGCACTAAAGCTCTGGAGATACAAAAAGAAAGACAATTACTTATTTCAAGGAGCCCGCAGTCCAATATGGAAGACAACACATAGTGAAAGATTCAGCTGTCACTTGTCCCAAGAGAAGGGACTTGCTTTAGCATGCCTGAACTCTTAGGTAACCAACAATATTTGGTTAACAAGGACTCAACTGCCCCCAGCCTAGCAGAGTACCGTGTTTCTATTATATGTAGGAATAAAGTCAGGGCCTTTTTTTTTTTTTTTTTTTTTTACCAATATAACCTGAAAAGAATTCAACAGCTAGGAAGGCACTGTTCCCCCCAAAGTCAAATGTGTCTTGGCTGTATGGTTCTAACTTCACCATTCAGGGCTCCCCTGCCCCTCACCACCAAAAGTAAGTACTCCGCAGAGAAACCTGACCCAGTCAGGCTGAGATGAGGCATGCTGAGGTGTCCTGATGGCTGAGTGAGGCTGGTACAGAACACAGAGCCTTTGGGGTCAGAGAAACCTGAGTCAGGGCAGAGATCCTCAATGGTTCCCACTGAGTGCACACTTACCGCTCCCTCCACATCTGTCCCACATAAACTCTTGGAGCTCTGGTCCTGACCAACACTGGAAACCTGTGGAATTGAAAAAGAGAGAGGAAAAAAACATCAGGCGCTGTTTAATTTTAATTAAAAAATTAAAACAACAGCAACACCAAAACCAAATACAGTTATCACTTTCACATCAGGGGGTTAGGAGCAGAGTGCCCCAGCAATCTGGAAAATCTGCATAAAATTTTTTGGTCCTCCCTTTGTCCTAGAGAAGTAAGAACTTGTTCTTTTTCTTTTATGGGGTGTTTACAGTATCTTATTGTAAAATCTGGGAATACTATACATATATTTTATGCATTTATGGCTGTCGTCTGTGGCTTCCACAAAACTCCCCCAAATTTCCCATTTAATTTCTTATACTGCCCCTGTTATATATGGAAATCATGATGGGGAAAGCCTGGATGTGGAAGGGATAATTGGAGTCTTTGCCTGAGGCAATGCAGAGGAGTCCAGTGGGGTGTCAAAGTAAGGCAAGCTCTCATCAGTAGCCAACCTGCTGATGGGGTTACTGTTTGCCATTTGGTAGCACAGAAGGTTGAGGCAGATGTGCATGGTGACCCACAACAAAATGCTGAGTCGCCTCCTTGGGTGGGCACTGCCCTCTGCCCCCATAGGCAGCACAGCAGAAACAACTCAAGTCTACCAGTAGTTCAAGTAACCCTCCTCCTGGCAAGGCTCCAGAAAAGGGAAAGGGCATTGGAATCACAAAGAAACCATAACAGGAGCTTCATCTGCCTCCTCTAGGCAGGCAATTTGCCCTTGGCTGCCTCCTGGGTTTGAAATGGAACTCTGCTACTTACTAGCTGTGTGACCTGGGATAAGTCTCTTCCCCTCTGAGCCTGTTTCCTCATATGTAAAATGGCAAAGATTAAGCTAAGTGGCCTCTGAGGTCCCTTTCAGTTCTAGAACTAAGACCATGTGATCCTTATACAGGCTGATGAATCCAGGTTGGATCCTTGAACATGGGCCAATGGTATGCTCCATCAGGGTTCTCCATTCTCCTGGGAACCCAGAAACAGGAAAGCCATCTCCCTAGGGTCAAACTCATCTGTATTGTAAAATGAAGGACTCACTTAGATTACTAAAGTCCCCTTCAGCTCAAAATCTGTGACTGTGACCCTGTGATTCCTCAGGCCGACCCCAGGGAAGGCAGGTAAGCTGGCATCAGGAATGATAAGGAAGGGAATTCAAAAATCCCAAACTTGATCACATGCCTCCCATATGATAGTCCCTGTGCCTGCAATTCCTGCAGGCCCCAAGCTGCCCAGCGTCCCCTGCCTTACACACACTTCAGCAAACCCTCTTGCCCAGCCTTCCAGCTGCAAGTGTTTGCCTGGGGAACAACACTAAGCCATGTGGCCAGATTGAGATCAGCTCACCAGCACTGAGGCTGGTCTCTGCTGTCCAAACTTTTATGTTCAGCTGCCTGTCTTCACACAGAAGGGCTAGGACCTACTCAGGATGTACCACACCATAGCTGTTTCCACTCAAGTACTCATGTGAGCCGTGTGCCCACCTATGGGACCCAGATATACGACCCATCTCTGGAACCCTGATTGCCTGGGGAGAACAATCAGTCATTATATGCTTATACACATCTGGGCATCTGGCACATCCCCTACTTCCGTACAGAGGTGGGGGACTATGGGTGTGGATCACTGTAAACAATTCAGACTTTTATGATATATTGGTTAGCTTTGCTGTTCTTTGTTTTCATTCTTTATCGTAAGGAATGACTTCTGGAAGGGGAAGAAGGTGGGGGTACATTGAGAAATGTAGCTGATATAAAAACAAAAGATAGCCACTGAAATTGACTTTGAAAAACCTGAATGTGTGAGAAGGGAACAGGGGTGGTGTATCTGTGTGCTTTTCCTGGCTTCAGTTCAGATAGCTTTAATCTCTCCTACTGATGAACACAGGCAGAGACATAGACATAGACACACACACACATACACACACACACACACACACACACACACCACATCTATTCTACTAGGCCAGCACCCAAATGGTTAGAGGATCCTAGAGCTGAAGGGACCTTATGTGGAATCCAAACCCACATTTTACAGAGAAGGAAACCGAGGCACAGAGAGATTGATTTGCTCAAGATCACACATAGGCTCCAACATCTAGAACTGAAAGGAACCTCGGCAGCCATCTTGTCCAATCCTTTCATTGACAGAGAAGTAAACTGAGGTCCAAGGAAACAAAATCATTTGACCAGGATCAAACAGCTACTGTCAGAGGCAGAACTTAAATCCAGCCTTCCTAACAGCATACCTAGTGTTCTTTCTACCCACTGAACCACCCAGCCACTCCCTGCTTTAAAATCACTGAGTTGGGATTTATAAGAACCCTGGGAGGGCATGGTTTGAAGTCTGTGTTTGCAAAATCACTGAAAAAAGGGGGATGCATTAAGTGTACGAATATATTTTGATAATTTTGGAAGGAGAATATTCCCTTATATAAAAGAACTCAATTTTCAGGTCTGAGGAGGCCCCCCCACCTCCCTTGGAATGCAAACAAGGGCTGACTATGATGGTGGTTAAAAGAAATGTCTAAAAATGATGGGGTTTGTGTGTTGTTAGAAAATTGTAAACATCTCTGGAACAGACAGTCCAAAAGGAAAAAAAAATTGGAGTTTGACCTGAGAAGGGCCATAGGCTATGTTGCTTTCAGATAATTATCAGGTTCCTCTGCTTTCTCCCTGTCTCCCACGGAAACCAAGGCCCATCATCTGAATGCAGCCATTCTATAGGATGCAGCGGGCGGTGAGGCTACAGACATAGATCACAGCTGCCTCAGAGAACAGCAGGAGAGCATCACCCAGGGAGCCTGAGAGAGGTGCCTGAAGGCTGTTAGATGACTGCTACGTAGAGCCAGCGAGGGGCTCCCAAGGAGGAAGAAGATGGAAGTGACAGTGGCTTGTTAGCTAGACACTGCCTCAGGCCTCTCCCAGGCAGCACTGCCATATTTTGCAGAAGTGCAGCATCTCAGAGTCGGAAGGGGGCTTGGAGGGTGGAAGGTCCACCTGCTGAGTCACCAACCTCACTTCTATTCAAAGAACTGTTACAAAGGCCGAGATTCACCCGGCATCTAACAAGCACTATCTTTCTGAAATTCTGTTCAAATAAATAATAATCAACATTAATTAAGTGGTGGCTTGCTAGTGAAAAGCATGCTGGATTTGGAATCAGTGGACTCTGACAGTCTGGACTGTTAGGATTTCATTTTGTCTCTGTCTACATGACCTCACATCTACAATCTTACAAATGACTTCAATTCTATGGGCCTTATTTCTTCTTCTGGAAGATAATAGCTAGCAATGATAGACAACTTTAAGGTTTGCAAAGTACTTTACAAGTGTTCTTTCATTTGATTCCTACAACAAGCCTGGAGGTGCTATAAGATCCCCATTTTACAGATGAAGAAACTGAGTCAGGCAGAAGAAAAGTGACTTGTCTAGGGTCACACAGCTAGTAAGTGTAAGAGACTGTGTTTGAACTCAAGGTTTCTGGACTCCAGGTTCAGTGTTCTAATGCCCTGTTCTACCCTAGATGCTTGGTCCTTAGACTAGATGGGGTTAGAATGGTTTCTGAGCTCCTTTCTTGCTCTAAATCTATGATGTCATATGTGCCCTTCTCTTAGTTGATGATAATAATAAGATTTTATTGAAATGGCACTACATTTTCCTAACAAGTCTTAAGAAACCTTCACACAAATAATAGTGGTTAGCTTTGCTATAGCATTAACATCGCAGGCCCTGTGCTAAGGGCATTGTACAAATATCATCTCGTCTCGTCCTCATGGACAATTCCACGAAACAGTGGAATTCATCTTGCAGTCACACTGAATAAGCCTGCTAGCTTTTCTTCCCCAGGAAGCCTACTGCAGAGCCTGGAAACATCCTTCTGATTGTAAGCTGCCTTGTAAAGAAACAAATTTGAACTGACTCTTTTCACATATCAGGATGGATAAGATAGAACCCTTGTCTTGGATTTTAACAGGGGACATACTCATAGGGATGTAGTTTTTTTAAAAAAACAAAAAGGCTTTCTGCCAGACCCCCCAGACGTGGGGGTCCTTTCTGGGGGTGAGGAATAATGGACTCTAATTAGGTGTAACTTGGCATAAGTGCCCTGTGGATCATGGATTGTCTTTAAGAATGGTCCTAAATGGTGTGTTTAGCACAGCTTGATTTCTCTTAGTCCTTGAAGGGATTGAGGGTTGGAGGAAAGCTGAGAAAGATAATTCCTTGGATTAATTTCTGCTATTAGTTGTTAATAATTTGGATTATTTACATTTATAAATGAGACACAAAGTAAACAGTGTGTGCAGATACCTTTTTTTTGGTTCCTTTTCATAAACAGAAAGCTTCCTGATAATTGAGGCAGGGAAAAATTAGTCCTTCAAGTTTTGTTGCATTTTCAAGAAAACGGGTGTTCCTACTGAAGTGATATTAAGTTTTTGCCTACAATTTACTTTGTCAAACATTGTAGATAAATTAGTAATATTGAAAGTCAAACAGATGATACTAATGCTCTGGGAAAACCTAAGCAGTAGTTTCCTAATAGAATTAGCTAGCTGTTTAAAAATGAAAATTATTTTCAAAATCACTAAAAGTGAACTAGAAAGGCAATGAAGCCTTGGGTTGATTGAATTGCTATTGGTTGTTGATAACTTGGATTATTTATGTTTGTGGAGGGGACAGAAGGTAAACAGTGTCTGCAGGCATCTTTTTGGGTTTCTTTTCATAGATGGAAAGTTACCTTATAGCTGACAGAGAGAAAAATTGGTCCTTTAAATTTTACTGCATTAAAAAAGGGGATTTTATTGAAATGGCACTAAATTTTCCTAACAACTCTTAGAAAACCTTCATACAAAGTGAGAACTATTAGCATTTTGAAAAAGGTTAGTAGCAACATACAATGAAGGTGCTGTTATCGCAATTTTACAGATGAGGAAACTTAGAAAGGTTAACTGACTAACCCAAGGTCACACAGCTAGGCAATAAATGAAAAGAAGTTTTTCTGATGCCATGCTCTGTGCAATGCCCCCTAGGGGCCTAGATTTCTAGTTTTATGATTCCAAGGTCTTCTTGAGAGCCCTTGAGAATCTCACTTTGTCTTTTTGGACGGGCATTGGTTCCTTCATCTGTAAAATGAATGTACTGTAAATTTCCTTTCACCTCTAAAGCCATAATTTCCCACCTTGACCCCCCCTCCTTCACTTCTGGATTGTACTCTAATTAAATCTATGTGTAATTCTCTACATGCAAGAGTTTGTAGGTCCTGATAGGGAAGATCTGTGCTTCTAATACAATTTCTCAGTGAAAATTAATGACTAGTCTGAGGAGGTGTCCTTCTGTGACACCATCTATATAACAGTTCTAGCTAAAGAAAAAAAAGGCATAGGACTGGATTCTTACCTGGAAGTTTCCAGATTTCTCAGCAGGTTCATCCTGAGAAGATCTATCTGAAGAGTTTTCCAGGCCTGATTCCAGCATGAATATGCTTTCATGAGACAAGGATTTGGTCCCTGTGTTGCCTTTTGACCTGGACATGAAGGAAAAGTCTCTCAGAACTATGCTGTAGGCTACCTCAAATTCGAGGCAGAGTGAGGCTCTCCCAGAATGCAATGGGGCACTTTCCTGGTGATCTATGGGAAATTGGCGGGAATAATGTGGCAGAAATAGCTGCACTCTGTTGCTGAATCCTTGCACATGCCCCACCTTAATGTTCACTACTAGCAACAAAGTAAGCAAAATATTCCCAGGCTCCCTCTCAAGGAGCCCTCCTCTGATTAGGCCTGGGAGGTACACACCCATATTGGTTCTCTGCTTCTCTGAGACAAGCCCTACTTAGGTGAAAGTCTTGAAAATAATCCCCTTCCATGCAGGTCTATTAACCTGGAAAAGCTAGAAAAACATCTCCATGACTAGTCTGTGCTCCAGAACCAGTCTGCCATCTTAGAAATGTATGCTACAGAGGCAGCTAGGTGGCACAGTGAATAGAGCACCAGCCCTAGAGTCAGGAGGACCTGAGTTCAAATATGACCTCAGACACTTGACACACTTACTAGCTGTGTGACCTTGGGCAAGTGACTTAACCCCAACTACCCTACCTTCCCACCTCCAAAAAAGAGAAATGTATGCCACAGTTCCAGGAGGATCCTGGGCCAGAAAGCTCAAAATGCAACTTAACTCCAATACTGCAAAAACAACAAATATTTACAGCAACATCATTTGTTAGGGCAAAATATGGGCTTAGCAACTGAAATATGAAAAAACCAGGGTACATAAATATAATGCACTATAAGAAATGAGAATCTGAAGAACTCCCAGAATCATGGGAAAATCTAAAAGAAAAAGGCAAAGTAAAAAAAAAAAATCATCTAAACTCTCCATGCCTCAGTTTCCCCCTCTGTAAAATAAAGGTACCACATGACCTCTGAGGTGTCCCCCAGCTCCAAACCTAGGATCCTAGCTGTGACCTTGGTAAGGGACTCCCCTACCCTGTGCCTTAGTTTCCTTTTCTGTAAAATAAGGAGTTTGAACTATATGGCCTCTGAAGGCCCCTCCAACTCTATCCAACTGCTTCCTACTCAGTGAAACCTTCACTGACCCTACCTTCCCACCTCCAACTGAAAATCACTCTCCCTCCTCACATTTTTCCAACTGTTATTGTACATAAAAATCCACTAAATTTCCTTGATAAACCAGATTTAGAGCCAGAAGAGATCTCAGGCAGCCAAATATTCCAACATATTAATTTTACATAGGAAGAAACTGAGGTGCAGAAATGTGAAATTATTCACCCAGGGTCACACACAGGATCCCAGATAAAAAGCTGGAAAGAAACTCAGAGGTCCCCTAATCCAAGCTCCCCATTTTACAGAAAAGGAAAAAGGCCCCAGGAGAAGGGACCCACTCAAGCTTACATATGAAGCAAGCAGCAGAGTAGAGATTTGAACCCAAGTCCTCTAAACCCAAAGCAGCATCTTTGCACCATGCTTTCCCTTAACTCAACTGAGAAGCCATTTAGAGAAACCTAATCCTTCCCTAGAGCAGCTAGGTGATGCTGCAGTAAATAGAGCACCAGACCCAGAGTCAAAAAGACTCATCCTATCCCAAGTTCAGATCCAGCCTCTGACACTTACTGGTTGTGTGGTCCTGGGCAAGTCACTTCACCCTGTTTGCCTCAGTTTTCTCATCTGTAAAATGAACTGGAAGAGGGAATTGCAAACCACCCCTCTTTCTTTTGCCAGTAAAACCCCAGATGGGGTCACAAAGACACAATTGAACAACAATTCTTCCCTACTGGATTCTGGCCTAGGCGATCAGAAAACAAGTATCTTATATTAGACCCATGGCTACCTACTGCTTGGTGAAGGCCACCTGCTACTACAGAAGCCTGAAAAGAATATAGGTCCAAGGGCAATACTCAACATTACAACTATACTCGTTAAAAAAATCAAACCTAGGAATTAGATTTGCAGAACAGTATGAGGACCGAGAAGGCTGGCTGCAAAGTCTCTATGGTTACCTTCCCATTTGGGAGGTGATTGATTAAAAATCACACCTGAACTCCCTCCTCTGGCCTCTGCACTGCTATGTTCCAACCTTCCTTCAAACCCACTAAGAAAGGTGTTAGGATACCTCCCCCGCTTGATATCTTGCCCATCAGGCTGTGTAATTGAAATCTGAGCCAAGATCTAGCTCAATTTTCTAGAAAATTGCCTGTCTCCCCTACCCCACCCCAATCCCCAACACTTAGAGATGGGCTCCCCTTGACACACTGGCTCCCCAGAAATAGACAATGCTTCAAGGTCATTTCTTTGGGGGAAAATAGAGCACAAAGTACAGCTAGAGATCAATGAGGCCCCTTCTGACTCTAGATCCAAGGATTTGTCTTTTGCATTTTTTAAAAAGGGAATTCGATGATCTACTTTTCTTCCTTTTATTTTTTCTTCTCTTTTTGTGGGGGAGGGGGCGTTTGTTTGCTATCCTGTCTCTCTCCTGCTTCTCCCTTTCATCCACTACAACTAGAAAAAAGGCAAAACAAAGTCTTTGTAATAAATACACAGCCAACTGAAAAAAATTCCTACAGTAACCATTTTGGAAAATGTATATCTTATTCTGCAGGGCTCAATGATCCTAGGTGGGACCTTGGGCAAGTCATTTCCTCTATGGGCCTCAGTTTCCTCCTATATAAAATGAGGGGGCTAGACTAGAAAATAACTTCTGATCCTATGTGTTTTTCCCTTGTGAGGAAGAAAGGAGTAAGTGGAAGGAGAGAGGGAAGGAAATATGGAGGAAAGAGAGAGGAAAGGGGGCACCTAGGTGGCAAAGTGAATAGAGCACCAGCCCTGAAGTCAGAAGGACCTGAGTTCCAATCCAGCCTCAGACACTTAATACTTACTAGCCATGTGACCTTGGGCAAGTTCACTTAACCCCAACTGCCCTGCCTTCTCCCCTCCAAAAAGCAGAGA
>JAQQSV010004779.1:0-14732 GCA_028646515.1 Pseudochirops corinnae | reverse complement strand
TCAGAAAATTGCCTGTTCATATCCTTTGACCATTTATCAATTGGGGAATGACTTGTATTCTTGTAAATTTGACTTAATTCCCTGTAAATTTTGGAAATGAGGCCTTTATCAGAGACACTTTACCAGATCTTAAATAGATTTAAAAGCAGCAATTATCACACTGGCTAAGAAATTGAGTGGTGGATCTCCTTTTTTAAAAAGTCAGCAAAATAGGCAAATTAAATACACAATTAAAAAATTATTCCAAGGTTTTATACAAAAGGAATACAAGATGAAAACGGAATTATCTTGCTCTAACAACCATCTCAGTCAATAATCAGTAGTCATGGACCCTTACCCCACAGTCAATAATCGGTAGTCATGGACTCTTACCCCAGCGCGCGCGCGTGCACGCACAAGACTGGCAGGAGAGGGCAGAAAGCATTTGAAGTAGAGGGAGGATGCTGAAGGGGAAATTGGGGTACAGAGTTATAGGTGAGGTAGTATAGGGTTGGGGGAAGGACAGAATACGAACACCGCCCCAAGTTTCGGTAAGTGGACAGAAACAGATGTGCCTTGCAACACAGCAGATGTTCTTCCCTCTCTACTACTCCGTATGCCCAAACTGACTCAGAAAGTGAGGAAGATCCTCCTCCTGCGCGGTTACTGGTCTATCCCAATCCACGCTACCTGATTAGTGAATGCTTGGCCAGCAGCCAGCCGGGAAGAGAGCGAGTGCGCCAACACGCACGCATACGCGTGTCGAGAAGAAAGGAGAGTGGTTTTTAAAACTGGAGATACATCTTTTTTTCTTTCTTTCCTTCCCCTCCACCCTTTCTTTACCGTCTTCCCCTAGATCGCGCTCCATCCCTTAGTTCGCCCTCACTGCCTGTGTGTTGGTGCAAGTTGGCTTTAAGAAGACTCCAGCATCTCTCCCTCACCTACCCTCTCCTCTCTCCAGCTATGGGGCTAACTTGGGACTCCTAGGAGTTAGTGGCATTCCTAGTGCTTCCAGGCAGTAAACGTCCTCCAGCTGGGTGATGCTTTAGAAAACAGAAGAGAGTATCAAACTGCGTGCGAAGGGGCTGGGTGGGGAGTTAAAAGGAAAGAGAAAGACAAAAAGATCCAGGAAAAGGCTGAGAGGAAGGAGAATGAGTTTCCCCGGGGACGGGGTGAGCACGCTGTGTCAGAAGGCGCTGCACATCGTAGCGGAGCTCTGCTTCGCGGGCAGAGTGGAGTGGGAGCAATGCTCTGGCATCTTCCCCCAAGATAAAACCAGCCGAGGCGGTGGCAGCACAGGTAACCCAGAAAAGAACGAATCGGGCCGAGGACGGGAGGGCTCCAGCTCCTTCCTCCTGCATCTTTGTCTTCCCTGGCTCCGCTCTCTGCCATCTATCTGCCTGTTGTCCTCTCTCCCCAGGCTCTGTCTCCTTTCCCTCTGTTTTCTCGTCTGCGATCTGCGCCGGGTTTTCTCGCTGTTATTGAGCTTTTCTAACAGAAGCTCTTTTTCAGACTTTTTCTGGAACTTCTCTCCTTGGATTTCGTGTTTTTTCTACTTTTCTCCGGGCTTCATTTCTGACTGCTCGGCTGCTACATTTTTGCTTTTTGCTCCCTACCAACGCCGTATCTAGCGCGGCCAAACTGGATTTCCCACCAGAGTGGGTCTGAGCCGGTACCAGGGTATCGCAGATTGCACTCCAAGGTGTGTGGGAGGTGGGGGGGTGGGTTTGAACTTTGTTCTTCCGCGCTTTCTCTCTCGGATAACAGGTGACTTGGGAGATAGGTATCCAACAAGAGGAAACTCCAGTAAAACAAAACAAAATAAAAACACCTTCCAGTGAGGTTCTGAGGCTCTGAGATGAACAGATGTCTGGAGGGAAGTAGCTTTAGGGAACTAGAAAGGAATTACAGACAGTTAATCTATTCCAGTTGGTGTGACTTTATATAATACTTTCAAATTTTAAGAGATTTTATGTACATTGATCCTTACTATACCTTTATAGTAGAGGTGGCGGGCAGGGAAGGTGCAGTTATCTCCATGTTACAGAGGAAGTGGAGGATCAGGTATAATATAACCAAGAAGACTTGCAGAAAGTCACTTCCACATCCAGACCCAGATGGTAAGTGGAGGGAGCTAAGAACCCAGGTCGTCTGACTCCTGGTCCAGCCCTTCAGGAGCCCTGGGTATGATCAGGGAGAGGTGGTCGAAAAGAACTAGCTCTAGAGTCAGAAAACCTGGGTTCAAATTTCACCTCTGTTCAAATTCTACCTGGGTTAGATCTCAGGAAAATAAAAAAGACAAGTCAATAAGGATTTATTAAATGATTACCATGTGCCTGGCACTCTGCTAAGTGCTAGTGATACAGGCTAAATTAGAGCTGGTCTTAGAGGGAAAGCCCAGCATTAAGGGAGGGAGATTGGAGCTGGAATCTGAGGAAGCCTAGAAGTGTAAATGAGGAGGGAGAGAAAATGCATAAGGGGATGGAGTTTGTTATTTAGGAAGAAGGAGGCCAGTGTCACTGCAAGGACACTTAGCCTTTAGTGCTTAGCCACTATGCCCCGGTTTCTTCGTCTGTAAAATGAAGGGGCTGAGCTAGATGTCCATGGAGCTCCTTCTCCAACCCTAGATCTATCATCCTATAACAGTAGAACTCAGATAGTAAATTGTGTTGTGTGAGGTGATAGAAGAAACTGAAAGAGGATGAGAAGATAACTTCATAATAGCCAGAGTTGTTTATTGGTGCTTAAAGAAATAGTGCTTTGAAATTTTGAAAATCTCTTTTTCCATGGAGGCAAATCAGGTCTCAGACTTTGCCCCTGCTGTTCTCCAGAGGTATTTCCTGTTCCCAGGGCTTGGTTAAAAAGTAAGATGAAGTAAATTACAAGGAAGACTTCTTCTAAAGGACATTTCCCTCTCTTATCACTTCCTACCTCTTCATACCCCTAAGATGTTTCAATAGGTTGAAGTTAGTCACTGAAGTATCAGACTTTGTGAAAGCATAACCTCAAAGCTGAAAGTAGTATGTTATATGATTCCCTTTGGAATGGGGGGAGGGAAAATCTTTAAGAGTTGGGTGTTTGTTTTTAAAGGAACTGAGAGAAAAACTGACCATAAGGATTTAACCGAAAGTTCAGGATCATGGTAACAACACATAAAACACAATTGTCTTTACACCCTAGCATTATTTATACGACGTAGTGAGGGGATGATTCCTGGTATATATTGTTGAATAATGTCTAATTGTTGCTATTAAAGTGTTTAATAAGATTCAGATTTTTTTTTTGAGAAATACAACTTAGAATCTTCTTCTCCCATTCTTCCTGTACGTTATAAATATACAGATAAATAGGACAGCAGTTTGTATAATGCTTATGCACATCAAATGTATGATTATGAATATGTGTGGGATGGTGAGAATTGTTACTCAAAGAAATAATAGAGTTTTGGTCCTAGCAGTAAAAGGAAAAGTCTTTTATTCTTTCTCGAGAAAGGGCACTCTCCTCTTGTCTAAGAAGACGATCTCAGAGAAGTACATGATGTTTTCAGCAAAGCAGAATTTATAGACCATAACCGCAACCCCTCCCTACTCCCTCCTCCCCCTCCCCCCAGTCCATTGGCTGGGCATGTTGGAGGTACAATCTCGAAAAACTCTGATTTTTCCCCAGAAACAAAGAAATAAGGAGGTAGGGGACTGGTGTTTATAGAACATTCTGTGTCTCAAAAAAAAAGCCACGTATGTAGTTTGAATGGGTTTGAACAGGATGTGCTGAGGGGGCCAGGAATGGTTTGTAACAATCACAAGCTATGTAAGCATGCAGGAGAACAGCCAAGCTATTTCCTGACGGGACTTAACGCTGGTCCCACTCAAATATGAACCATAAATGCAGAAATAGTGTGACCGCAGAGTCACTAAAGTGATTTTCCTAAAAAATTGTCACCCTCCTCTACTCAGTAAACTCTAATAGCTTCCTTTTGCCTATAGGCTCAAATATAAAACTCTCTTTTTGGCAGTCAGAGTCATTTGTAGCTCAGCCCCGTTCTACCTCTCCAGTTTTCCTTACTCTTCAATAAATTCTTCCAAGATTTGCAGACACTGGCCTCCTGTCTATTCCATGAACAAGAACTCCATCTAGGCTCTAGGCATTTTCTCTGGCTGTTCCCCATGCCTGCAATGCTCTCTGTCCTCGGTTCTACCTACTGACCTACATGGCTTTCTTTAAGTTCCAACTAAAATTCCACCTCCTACAGGAAGCCTTCCCCCAACCCCTTTTAATTCTAGTGCCTTTCCTCCATCATTTCCTATTTATCCTGTTTATAGTTTCCTTCGTATATATTTGTTTGCATTTGGGTTTCTCCATTAACTTACAAGCTCCTTGAGGGCAAGTACTGTGTTTTGTTTCTTTTAATATCCCCTGTGCTTAACACACACAGTAGTAGTAGTAGGTGCTTAATAAATGTTGATTGATTGATTGATTGATCAGGGGTGAGGTTGTTCTAAAATGACATAAAAATAAAGAGTATCAGAAGTTTAGTTTCATGATGAGCAAAGTGACTTCTAATGCACAGTCCTATTGGCAGTGTTTAAAAAGTAACAGCATCACCAACACACACACACACACACACACACACACACAATTTACAGCCCCCTCTCCCCCACCTACTACCCCAAGAAGTCACCATATTGAGAGAAGTGGGAAAAAGGGGGAAAAATACTTGAGAGGAGAAAAAAACAAAGATCCTAGACTTTTTTCTCCTTGCAAAAGACCAAGTCTTAAATCTCAGTCTCTTATGTGTGTGATGTCATGTCTTTGTGGTTCACAATACGTCTCTTTATGTAAAGTGGTAATGTTATGAAGGTAAAATTGACAGGACTTAGCAATAGAGTGGGTAGAGTAAGAGAAAGTCAAGAGTGATAGCCTCTAGCTTGCAAATCTGCCTGTCTGAGAAGGTGAGGGTGCCCCCACTGTAATAGGGATATTTAAAAAGGGGAAGAGTCTGAGGGAAAGGTAATGAGTTCAGTTCTGGACATGTTGAGTGTAATACTTCTAGAGGACATTTGATTTGAGTTGCTCCATAGGCCTTTAGAGACTTAAGGTCAATAGAGAAAGTGTTGTTATTCAGTTGCAGATGTGTCCAATTCTTTATCACTCCATGAACCATATTATCCGCGGAGTTTTCTTGGCAAAGATACTGGAGTGATTTACCATTTCCTTTTCCAGTGGACTAAGGCCAGCAGAGGTTAAATGATTCGCCCAAGGTCACACAGCTAGTAAGTGTTAGAGGCTGTATTTGAACCATCTAGCTGTCTCAATACAGAAATTAAAGCTAGAAAAATAGATTTGAGAATCATCACAATAGAGACATTAATTGAGTCTCCTGGACCTGATGAGATCACCAAGTGAAATAGTATAGAAAAAGGAAAAAAGAGGACCCAGGACAGTGCCTTGGGGAAGGACCCCCATGGTTAGCAGAAATGACCTGGATGGCAATCCAATAGAGGAGAATAAAAAGGAGGGCTTATGAGTAGATGGGAGGAAGATCAGGATAGAATGGAGAAGAGAGTTTGATGGAAAAGAGACTGCTGAGAGATCAAGAAGGATTTGGATAAAGAAAAGTACATTAGATTTTGTGATCAAGAGATTGTTAGTAACTTTGGAGAGAGCATTTTCAGTTGAATGTTGAGGTTCAAAGCAAGATTGTAGAAAGTTAAGGAGAAAGTGAGAGGAAAGGAAGTGGGAACGTTTGTTAGAGATGGCCTTCTCAAGGAGTTTAGTGACAAAAGGGGACCAGAGGTATATGGCTAATGTTGATGGACAGATTAAATGAGGGTTTATGAGGATGGGGGAGACTTGGGCATGTTTGTGGGTGGTTGGGAAGCAATCAGTAGATAAGAAATTAAAGTTAAATGAGAGAGTGGGGATGATGGAGGAGGCAGTGTGCTAGAGAAGACAGGAGACAATGGGATCATGTGCACGTACAGGGGTTATAATAGAAGACAGGGCAGATTAGGGGAAGGGGTAGTCAGAAGCAAACACTTTCTTTTTCAAAATTTTATTTTAGATTTGAACTCTAGAACACAAATACAGAATAGAAAAAGGAAAGAAAAACATCACAAACTTAAATATTTTAACTTAAATACAAAGTTAGAAAAAAAAGCATGTCATGTATATAGCAGAACATAAGAGAGGATTCAAAATAGGCAACAATAAATTTTTATTTCAAGAAACCTATATGATAAATTTTACTTGTTATGTTGACAGTTGTCCATCTTTTCTTTCCTTCCTTGTGAGTTTTCTTTTATTCTCTGCTGTGCACTTTTTTACTTTGTTCTTTTTTCCCCCTGCCCTCCCCAGAAGGCCACAATAAAATTGAGATCTGTCTCTGTCTCTCTCCACATATATATGATATATGTATATTTATGATATATGCATATATAAATACATACATATAAACATATATACATATATAGACATATGCTTTCCCAAACCTGTTTTACTCCTGATCTCTGTTTTTATATATGTGCACATCTCTTATTTCCTATCCCTTCTGCCTCCACCACTTTGCTTCTGCCCACTACCTTCTCCTCCTATGACTTGTCTACCCCCTCCAAGGATCCCTCCCCTATCCTCCCATTCTCATAAATCTAAACACCCTTCTATACCCCTATTTTTCCTATTCCCTCACCCTCCCCTCTAAAGATCTCTCCCTTGTCTTCTCCCCCCTTCTTATGAGCCTATCATTTTATTTCTTTTGAATTTAGAAGACTTTTATACTCTTCCAGATATGTATTTATTGTTCCCTCTTAAACCTTTTCCTGATGATTGCCAGAGTTACCTCCTGCCCCATCTAATTCCTCTGTATCAATTCTTCCTCTTGCACCTCATTTGTATAAAATACTCTTTTAAGCTATTCCTAAATGATTTTACTTTTTAAATTCATATCATGCTCAGATTTACCCATATTTCTTATGAGCTGCACAGTTATTGATAATATTGATACATTTTACATATAGAAAAAGTAAATAGTCTGTCCTTATGGATTTCTTATAATCAGTCTTTGTCATGTGCCTTAAAATTCTCTTGGTTCTTGTATGTCAAATCTTCTATTAAGTGCAGGATTTTTTTTTAACAATGTCTTGAAAGTCTGAGAGTTTATCAAATGTCCTTTTTTTCTTTCAGTTTAGTACCTAATTTTGCAAGGTATGATATTTTTGGCCAGTGCTCCAGTTCTTTTGCTCTTCAATATGTCGTGTTCCAAGACCTGTGGTTCTTTAATGTATCTGCTGCCAGGTCTTGTATAATTCTAATTGTGGCACCATCCTATTTAAATTGTTTTAATCTCAATGCTTTTAATATTTTTTCCTTGGGCTGGGACTTTTGGAATTTGTGATATTCCTATGAGTTTTCTTCATAGTATCTCTTTTAAGTGGTGATATATGGATTTTTTTCTATTTCTACTTTCTCCCTTTGTTCTAATGCTTCAGGACAATTTTCTTTAATTATTTCTTGCATTATTGTATTATAACTTTCAATTAGTACAGTTATTTTTTATTTACTCTTTTTGTTCTATTCTCCAAATATATTGTTCTTCTTATAAGATGTTTCACTTTCTCTTCTAAAAAATAAAATTAAGGTGTGAGAGAGGAATATATTGGGAGGAGAAAGGGAGAGATAGAATAGGAATAAATTATCTCATAAAGAAGCAAGGAAAAGGTTTCACAATGGAGTGGAAGAGCAGGGAGGTGAAACGGAAAGAGTGAACCTTACTCTCATCAGATTTGACTTGAGGGAATAACTTACACACTCAATTGTGAATCTTACTGTGAGGGATAATTTATAGTGAAGTTTCCCCATTCTGAAAAATCAAATCTAGAATGGCTTCAGTACTCAGTAGGCCTAATGTCAGTTCACCTGACCTTCAAGCTTAGAGCAATGGAGACCCTCCCCCAGAGCCAACACAGCAGAAGATATGCCAAATAAGGTTAAGACTGCTTTCATTGGATACCCACCTGTTTCTGGATCCTTTGTCTCAGAGGGATTCCCGCACTTAGGTTGTGGGACAGCCCCCCTACCAATAAGAGTGAAGGCCTGTTGGGGGGCTTGGGTTTCTGCCTTAGAAGATTATATAACCATGGGCTGCCTTCTACCTCTCGCTCTCTCCCTGCAGACGCCATGTTGGGCAACAGGGGGTAGAGTCCTTTCTCATGAGAAAGAATAAAGACCTTTTCTGACCTTAGATTCAGACTCTGAACTCTTTCATCTCACATATTACCCTCCAGGAAAGTAAGAAGGATGGGGATGAGAGAAGCAGGGGGATGATATATAATGGGCAGATTAATTTAAATTTGCTTCTACCCACAGATATAGGGAGAGGGTAATTAGAGGCAAACACTTTGGAAAATGGACAGAGTCAAAGGAGAAAACAGAGTAAGTTGGGGGTGGGATAGAATGCAGGAAAATATAATTTTTCACAACATCACCACTATGGAAGTGTTTTGCATAACTACACATGTATAAACTATACTAAATTGCTTGACTTCTCAATGAGAGTGGGTGGGGAGGGAAGATGGGAGAGAATCTGGAACTCAAAGTTTTAAAAACAAATGTTAAAAGTTGTTTTGACCTGCAACTGGGAAATAAGATATACGGGCAATGGGGTATAGAAATCTATCCTGCTGTACAAGAAAGTGAATGGGAAAGGGAGAAGGGAAGGGTGGTTGAAGGGAGGACAGACTACAGGAAGGGGTAATCAGAATGCATGCCATTTCACATTGGGGTGGAAAGGGAGAGATGAGGGGAAAATTTGGAACTCAAAATCTTGTGGAAATGAAGATTGAAAACTAAAAAAAAATTAATTAAGTATAAAATATCATACAATTACTACAATATTATAAAGGAAAACAACTCTGAAAGACCTAAGAACTATGAACAATGCAGTGATAACTCTAGAAGGCTGCTTCTGATTTCTTGGCAGAGATGCATTGGAGGTACAAAATGAAGGTACATTTTTAGAAATAGCCAATGCACGGAGTTGTTTTCATTACTATGCTTTGTTACAAAAGAGGTAATTTTAATATTTTGTTGTTGTAGGAAGGAGTTGTGATAGTGATACTAACAAAAAATAAAGAGAATTAATGAAAATTTCATACCATTTGCAAAATTCAAAAAGGTTGAATTTAATTTATGCAAAAAGTGCCACTGAATGTCTTTGTGTATATGCTTGGTATTCTTTGGTCTTTAGGGTCAAAGGATAGTTATAGTTCAGTGATTTTTTTGGTACCATTGCAAATTGAAATCCAGATTTCCAGAGTGACTGTCAGTTCAAAGCTCTGTCAGCAGTTCATGAGTATTCCTCTTCTCTCATTGTTTCTCCTTACCAACAATTATCATTTCTGCCAGTCTGATAGGTATACAATAGAACATCAGAATTTTAATTTGCATCTGTCTTATTCATGACTTGGAGAACTTTTAAATTGTTAATAAATTTCATTTCTTCTTTGGAGGTACTTATCTTTTTCTTTTTTTCCATTGAAAGGCTTCATGTAGTGCTTGGGCAGAGTTTTGAAAGAAATAAGGAATTTTAAGAGGCAGAGGTGAAGGTGGTTCTAATTAACACCATTGAGCAATTATATTTGGCTATGCTGAGATGTATTTCTATTTATGATGAGCAGCAAGAAGGTCTGTTTGGCTGAAATTTTGAGTACATTGATGGGAAAACGTATAATAAGGTTGGAAAGGCGAGGTGGTACCGGTTTGTGAAGGACTTTAAAATACTAAAAGGGAACTTATATTTGATACTAGAGACAAAGAAACTCACTTAGATTTTATTTAGTTAGGAAGTGATATAGTCAGATGTGCATTTTAGGAAAGTCATTTTGCTATCTTTGTGGAGGATGTCTTGGGAATGGAACAATTTGAAAAAAGGGTGACAATTTAGGAGATTATTACCATGGTCCTGGCGAAAAGTGATCTGGATCTAAGTAGGTAATGGTCATTGGAGTAGAAAGAAGAGGAGGAAATACTGCAAAGGTAAAAATGACAGGATTTGGCAACTAATTGGTTATATGGGAAAAGAGAGAGTGATGGATTAAGGATGACATCAAGTTTGTGAACCTGGTTGTCTCAAAGAATGGTGGTACCCTCTACATTAATTGGGAAGCTTAGTGGGTTTTAGAGGAAATGAATGAGTTCAGTTTTGATTATCTTGAGTTTGAAATATTTATGGGACATCTTGTTTGAAATATTCAATAGGCAGTTGGAAATGTGGAACTAGAACTCAGAAGAGAGTAGATCTGGGTGTATAGTTTTGAGAATATCTGAATAAAGATGATAATTAAAATTATGGAAACTTACTGAATGTGAAAGTGAAGAGGGTGAGAAGGAAATGGATTTCTAGGAAATCCTTGGAGGGTTCTTTTAGTCTGAAGGAATTACCAGGCCCAAGCAATCTTGGCAGGTTTGTAAAAGTTTATTACGCTTTTCAGTGGGCAGGGGAGTGTCAGAGAAAGCCTGCAACCTGCAGGAATTAGGGATACTGATTATATAGTAATAAAGCCATAAATCTGATATCAATTATGCAAACTAGGTGTGTAAAGGAGGGATTTGGGGGGAGTTAAGGAGTGGTCAGTGCTTAAAGGGACATGCATTTTTTATATCTACTGTGTAGGTGTATTGCCCATAATTCACTGGGAGAAAGCCCGAGGCAGGGCTACCAGGAGGTGTGGTTTTTGCCTTAAAACATCACAAAGTCAGCCAGCAGTCAATTTTGAATGAGAGGTACCCAGTCTGTTAGCCATCAAAGTCCTTTTTGACAAGATAGATGTTGGGAAGCGGGGCTAATTGGGGATTCAGTATGTGTCTGATTGTGAGAAGTTATCTTACTGATAATGCATTGAAAGATTCATAGTTTGCAGCTGGCCACTAGAACAAAGGAGGTATACATTTCTCTAACTAAGGATTTGTTTATAGAATGCTTTTGAAGGATTCATAGGTATGGCTTGTTATTATACCAAGCAGGGATAGTTATGGAGTTAATGGTTTCAGGGAAAACGCTTTTACGTTGGGGGAAGGGGAGAGGCAAAGTTAATGCTTGGCTTCACAGGCTGATGTTACAGAGAAACCTGAACACAAGTGAGATTTGACAATGTTACAAAGGCACCCCAGCACCCCATCAAAAGTACATAAAGAGAACAAAAGAGGGCACAAGACAGATCGTTGAGGTAGACCCACCATTGTTAGCTATGACATGGATTATGATATAGCAAAAGACAGTGTGGTGACAGGAGAAGGAGAACCAGGAGACTAGAATCATGAAAACCCAGGGAGGAGGGAGTATCAAGAAAGAAAATGTAGTCAACAGTATCATATGCAGAGGAAGTCAAGAAGGATAAGATCTTCTGATCTGACAATCAAGAGGTCATTGATAATTTTAGACAGAGCAGTTTCAAGTCAGTAAAGAGGTTGGAAGGCAGATTACAAAAGGTTGTGAGTTTAGATGAAACAAAGACAGCTAGCATAGACAACTAGAGTTTGGCCAAGATGGAGCTAGGAAGATAGGTTGGAGGGATGGTAGATCCTAGAGAAGTGTTCTTTTTTCACCCAGGATATGGGAAATTGGGGTGTGCTTGTAGGTGGGAGAGAAGGAGCCTATATAGGGGAAAAGGATGATTGGAGCTATCAAAAGGGGCCTGTGGAATTCTAAAATAGAGTTCACACAACAAAATATCTAGTTTCTTATAATGGTGAAATTCCTGCTTAGACTCTAGGAGGCAATTCATATTAATATTTAACATTCTTACTTTCTTAAAGCAAGTATGTTGAAGTTGGATACTTTTAAGGATGACCCAGGCAAAGTTTTTGCAGACGGCCATTTGCTAATATACCTAGTCAGTCATCAACCTTTAGCTGTTCAGATTTTAGAATGAATTTGTGATATATTTGGAGATGATACTTATGTATCCTGTGAATATATGTTCAAGACATCCCCCCCATAATCAAGCTTTTCCAAGAGTATTTTTAAAAAAATTAAAAAGGCAAAAGGGATCATTTTCTGCTTTCAAGGACTATATGAAAACTATGTGGCTTTTAAAAAATTGTTAGCTAGAATGTGGTGGATAAAGTGGTTAGAGCTCTGGGGTTGGAGTCAGGAAGTTTAAGTCAGATGACTTAAAATTTGACCTCAGATATTTATTAATTATATGATCCTGGGAAAGTCTCTTAACATCTTTTTGCCCCAATTTCCTCAACTATAAAATGGGACAATATATATAAATATAAATATATATAAATATAAAATGAAATAAATAACATTTATTTCATAGGTCATGAGGATCAGATAAGATAATATTTGTAAAAGTGCACAGCACAGTACCTGGCAGATAGTGGATAGTTTACAAATGCTTATTCTCTCCCATATATTTAAAATGCTTTCCAAATTTTCAAGTAGTAAATATCAGGAAGAAATGCATATTAAGAGAGGTATTAAAGGAGGAAAGAACTACCTTTAAAATAGCATTATTTCAAAGTTTCTTCTCTTTTACACAGACAGTGCCTGACATATAGTAGGTATTAAATAAATGTTTATAGATCAATTCCTATGTGTTGATTTTTTTTTACAGATATTTCTATCAGTCTTTTAGCTGTAGTAGTCAGCTTTTGTGGACTGGCATTGCTGGTGGTCTCATTCCTTGTCTTCTGGAAACTCTGCTGGCCATATTGGAGAAGGAAACCTCTTACTTCCAATGTCAGTACCCTGCCACAGAGCATCTCAAGTATTCCAGTCTTTGAGATTGAGGAAAAAGAAGAGAAAAAAGAAAATGAGATGCTGTCTCCTCAAATTGAGTCTGCAATGAAAATCAGCCATACTTCCCCAGATATACCCACTGAAGTACAGAATGCTTTGAAAGAACAGCTCATGAAACATAAATATATCCAGAGACAGACCACTGAACCTACATCTTCATCGCGGTAAGGAAAATCCAAATATATAGCTAAGAGTAATTTTTATGTGTTTCTCCAAAGAACAGAGTTGGGGTAAAGAGGGCAAAGAAGGACAAACAGATGGGAAATCAGAAAGATCAACACAAAAGATGAAACAGACATTCATAGAGAGAGAAGGGTAGAAAGGAAGAATGCAGTAGGTATGACAACTCTCAAGGAGAGAGAGGTACAGGAGAAGAAGGGAAATGATGAGGGGATGAAAGCACAATGATAGAAACAGATAATCGTGGCTGACATGTAGTACTGTAAGAATTACAAAGGAATTTGTATACATTATCTGATTTGAGTCTTCGAAAAAGCTTGTGAGATCTATATGAATGTTATTAATCATTATCTATATTTTACAGATTAATAAATTTAGGTACAGAGAAGTTGAGCAAATTCACCCGTGATCATTCAGCTAAAGTCATAGGCACTATTTGATCCCAGGTCTTTCTGACTCCAAGTCTAGCAGCTTTTCTTTCCAATGTAACTCCATAACACTGCTACTGGATCCAGGAAACTTGGAGTGCTTGTCCTCTGCCTAACTTGAGTACCCTAGATCAGGACCCACTAACATGACCTGGATTCAGGAAGCCTGGTTTCCAAGGAAAAGGGTCAAATTCTTTTTGTCTGACTCCCTCTGCCTCACCACAAGAATTACTTAAAGCTTTAGTTTGTCTCACATCTGGGGACTCCCTAAAATGGGAGAGTATTTAATGTATAATAAAAACCAGATATAGCATAGCTATTTAATTCCACACAGAATAAATACTTAACAAAAAAAACTCGCAAGTACTAACCGACAAAGACTTAATAAGGATCAGTAACTCTTATGTTTCCTTGAAAGATTAATGTTTACAACATTAACCATGAAATATTTTTCAAGACTGTTGAATAAGCATTTCAGCTCTGCATCAGCTCTGAATGGTCTCTCTCATCATCTATGTCTTCTGAAAATCCAGGGTAAGAGTTGGATCTTCCTTGTTCTTGGTGGTCATTTTTTAATCCAAAAAGCAGTGTAGTAAATAGCTGGCATATACCATAGTGCAGCAAATATCAGTCAAGCGATCCCTTATCTCTCAACTTCTAGAATTTCTAAGATTGGCTCCAACACTAGAAATGCCCATCCCAAAATCAAAATTCAGTCACTTGTGATCAGAAAAGAAATTAAAAGCAGAAGCAGAAGAAAGAGTTTTAAGATCGGGTTCCAATCTCACCTAGGCCAGCTCTTCTTCTGGCTATAATATCTAAATAGTTTGCTGTATTTGAGAGAGGGAGGGAGAAGAAGATGGAGAGAGACAGAGAGGGAGAGAAATCATTTTTTTTAAGGTTTACTTAATGGAAAATTAATGGTTCAGTGTCCTTTAATATTGTTTGTAAATCTTATTTAATAAATTTTGGTGCAGTCCTAGGGAGGGGAGTGTGGAGGGACATCAAGAAGGAAGAAGGGACCATCAGGGTTTGTCATGTCACCCCAAAATGCCAATTCTTTAGGGATGAGAACATGTGACTCTGGGAGAGGCCATGGTGCAGGCTTATCATTTCATGGGTAGTGTCACAACCAGAACATGTGTCATCAGAAGTGGCCAGGGGCCTGACCTATCCCTATACATTCTTCATGGGGTAACCAGTGTTAAAACTCCTCAAAAAGCTTATTGTATTACAACCAATGTCTCTGATAAAGGCCTCATTTCCAAAATTTACAGGAAATTAAGTCAAATTTACAAGAATACAAGTCATTCCCCAATTGATAAATGGTCAAAAGATATGAA
>JAQQSV010004778.1:0-14733 GCA_028646515.1 Pseudochirops corinnae | reverse complement strand
AAGAAAAATGAGAATTATGCAAGAAAATCATGAAAGAGAGTCAAACATGACTGAAGAAAATAATATCTTAAAAAATAGATTAACTCAAATGGCAAAAGAGGCCCAAAAAGCCAATGAGGAGAAGAATGCCTTAAAAAAGTCAAATTTGCCAGATGGAAAAAAAATCTCAAAAGCTCACTGAGGAGAATAATTCCTTAAGAATTTAAAGTTCTATAACCAAATGTTAAATATATATATGTGTATATATATATGTATATATATATATATATATATATATATATATATATATACATACATATACACATATACATTTATTACATGCAACTGGGTAATAAGATATACAGGCACTGGGGTAGGGAAATCTGTCTTGCCCTACCAGAAAGTCAGAGGGGTGATGGGAGAGGACATAGGAGAGAAAAGATTGGGTGGGGGGGATTTAGTGGGATTGTTGTTTTGGGGGCATGGATAGGGGAAAGATGGGAAGAAAATTTGTAATTCAAAATCCCGTGGAAATGAATGATGTAAACTAAAAATAAACAAAAGTTAATCTAAAAAAAAAAAGAACTTTGGAATTGATTCTGTGACATGGGAGACATTGGTGCATTACCACTCAATATGGTGTGCCCACATGCTGTGCTCTATGAGTAAAGCAGAATTGAAACACCTAAAAGGAAATGCAAGATGGGAAAATTTGGATAATCCGCCCCAAATGTTCACATGGACTATTTGTGCCTGACCTATGGTAGAGTATTCTGTGCTCAGATTGGTCTGCTGAGCCACAGTCAGATATATTGTAACTTGACTTTAGCATAGTGATATCATTTTGGTCCACCTTTGAGAACACAGGACAAGAGCCAGCCAACCAACCATTGAAATTATTTAAAATATATATGTGTGTGTGAGTGTATGTGTGTGTGTATGTGTGCATATATATAGTCAGTCACACATATGTGCAATCCCACTTAAAGATTAGTCATTTAATCTGTCAGTTTCATATCTGATATCATGTCCCATGTCACAGTACCTGATAAAGGCAAATATCCCAAAGATTCCCCAATGAAGATTCCCATTGGGGAAGGCAATGAAAAAGGAAAGGAACAGCTTATTAAAGTTCTCTTAAACTCACCTTGATTTCTGGAATTTCTTTCTTAGATTCCTAAACATAGTCATAACAAGGACATGTAGACTAGGGTCTTGCCTAAGAGAATTGAGATCACAAGGGTTCAAGACCAGCAAATAAAGATAATAAAATATAGAAATTTATAGTTAGGCACATTTATATTCTGACCATATTTGCATGCCTTTTATGCTCCTTTAAGCAATAATTTAGTTTACTACTTAACAAAGAAAAAAAAAGTATTTTGATTGATTTTTGTGCCAGAAATTGCCAGCTTCACACTTAAGCTGCCAAATACCAAGTGAGGATAACCTTGGTAAAACTGTCTTGCTTCACTGTACCCAACCACCCCCAAACATCCTCCACCCCCATCCCATACCCTTACCTCCATTAACAGACATACGATGTTCTAGAAAGTAGCATTCTGGGTTCTTGCCTTCAATTTGATTCAATTTGTCATAATTGCTTCTTGATTTATAGGCAACTAAGTGGAAAGAAAGCATTGGTCCTGGAGTCCAGAACTGAATTCAAATCCAGGCTCTGGATGCCAAAACTTTTGGTTGTAACTCTACTTGCACATTTGAACTCCAGAGGAATTTATGAATGCAAGCCTATTTTCACTGCTAAGAATTCAGAGTAGTTTGGTTTTTTTTGATGGTGGTTTTGTCTTGACATTCGCTGGATTTGTTTTGTGTCTGTATTTGATTGTTGGGGACATTACATATATACAAACATACACTTTATATATACATATATATATTTACTTATATATGTGTGTGTGTGTGTATATATATATATATATATAACATTTGCTTTGCTGTTAAAATTATTATCTACTTTACTTTGTGTTAATATATTTATTGTGGTCCATGATAAACCAGAAATCAGGAGACTTTAGGTCAATACTAGACACCTCAGTTATACATTGAAAACTGTCCTTGCAACTAGCTAATTTCCAAAGATAACAACCAGAAATTCTCTTCCAGCAGGGAACAAACATTCCAATGACAAGTGAAGGGGTGGGTTGTGGATTACAGAAGGCTTTAGGAGAGGTAACAGACAAGTTGAAAATTAAATTCAACCAAGCAGATTTTAATTATGTCAGAAATCATGCCCAATATTTTTTCACTAGAGAAGGCCCTTTTCCTCTTACTATCCTCTCCTCAAAGTGCAAGCTACCGTATACTTAATATATATGCAAACTCGTTTCTGAGATAATATGACCATGTACTTAAATACTCAAAAGTCTACCTTGGATTTGACATTTCTTTACGCACAGAAACATCAAGTTAGTTCAAACTCTCATCACCTCTACTTTGTGTGATTGCAATTGCCTCTTAATTGATCTCCCTGCCTGAAACTTATTCCAATTCTTCCTTCACACAGCTGTCAAAGTGATTTTCCTTAAGTGCAGTTCTGACCATATCATTCCCCTACTCATTAAACTACTGTGGTTTTCCCATTTCTTCTAGGATAAAATATAAAGTCTTCTGTTTAGCTTGTAAAGTCCTATACAGCCGGAGCCTAACCTATCTTTCCATCTTCATTGTACATTACTCTTTCACCATTCTGTGATTCAGCCAAACTGACCTCTCTTTCCTCACAGGTGGCACTCTAACTGACTTTCAACTTCACCCTCCTCCGCTGCCATGCCCCAAATCACTCCCTCCTCAATTCTGCCTCAGAATCTTTCTCTTTTCTTCAAGATTCACCTTAAGCACCAAGATTCAACTCAAAATCAGGTCTTTCATGAAGCCATTCCTTATCCCCAATACCACTGGCATACTTTCTCACTGTCTTCCATTTTATTATTTTTAATTGTTTATATTTACCTCTGTTTATTCTATATATACTAATATATTTATTGTTTCCCCCAAAATATTATAAGCTCCTTCAGAGCAGGCTGTTTTTGTTTTTTGTTGTTGTTGTTCTTTGTACTAGTAGCCCCAGTGCCTAACACAGTGCCTGACAAATAGTGTTTAATAAATGTCAGTAATTGATCATGATCTTTCTTATTTGGATTTTCCTTCCAATGACTCAACTCACAAGCCATCGATGGCTGCCCGACTTTTTTGATTCTTCTTCACATCTCCCCATGATTTTGCTACATGAGTTCTACCTAAGATGCTCCTTCCTTGTTTCTTCTTCACATCAAGAATCATCAGCAATTTTTATCTACTTGGTATATTTTGGTCATAAACACCCTATGTGTATTTCTTATAATAAGGTATGGTGGGAATAAGAGGAAAAATAGGATTAAATATGTCATCAGGAAAATATGGCCATGATCATAGCTAATATTTACATATTGCTTTATGGTTTGCAAAGTACTTTGTAGGCATTACCTTATTTAGGCCTTATAGCAGCCTCACAAATTTAGGACTATTAATAGACCCATTGAAGTTAAAAAATTGAAGTTCAGAGGTTGACACTTTCCAATAAAGCACCTGTCAGAGCACCCTTTACCAATAGAAGACCCAAACCCCATGAAAAAAGATATTCCCTATCATCACCTACTTTCTTTCTGGGTTGGCTTGCTCACTGCAGCCTGTCCCAGAGAAGGCCCATCCCATTCCTAGAAAAAAAGGCTACATTTCACACTCTGTTGGGTTCTTAAGAATAACTTGGTCATGGGGGTGGGGAGATAAACTGTATCTATGAACCACAGCAGTTCTTTAGCCTCTCTACCAGTAAGTTTCTGTTACAAATATAACCAATCAGTCATAATGATGTAACTATTTAGAACAAAAATACACTTAACAATAAGATAAAAGCAATAATATAAAGCCAAAATAATAATAGTCACTACAGATCATTGTAGCTAGGTGGTGCAGTGGATAGAATGCTGGTCTAAAGCCAGGAAGACAATCTTGTGAGTTCAAATCTGACCTCAGACTCTTACTAGATATTTGACCCTGGGCAAGTCATCCACCCTATTTGCCTCAGTCCCTTATCTATAAAATAAGTTGGAGAAGGAAATGGCAAACCCTTCCAGTATCTTTGCCAAGAAATCCTCAAATGAGGTCACAAAGAGTGGGCCATGACTGAAATGATTAAACAACAATCAAACGATTAAACAACATATTGGTTAAACCATAAATTTGGGTCAAACTCTCCTACCAACATACACAAAAACTGTGAGGGAGAATGGACAGATACAGAGATATAGATGAATAAGGACAATCTATATACTGGTGGGGAAGTTGCAACTCTAGACTGCAAGTTTTGATGTCCTTGTTGCCTTAATTGATAATATGTACCATATGAAAACACTTTTTGGCTAATTTGTTCCTTCTGGTCCTCACTACCCTTTCTCTAGGTCATTTGTTTCCATTCTTCTCTTAAAGTAAAGAAATACTAATAACAATCTCTAATTTAAAAAGTATTAAAATAGTATTGATGATAAGCAGTTACCTTAAGCCTGAGCACTTCAAAACTCCTCAAATTGGTTCTCTGGGCAATGCACACAAGCCCACTCAGTTCTTGATTTAAATAGATTTTGTCAGCTCTCAGTACCTCTTACTAGCAAAGTAGGGTCTCCTTAGCAAAAAATCCAGTTAGTTGTCTGGGCAATGCAGAAAAGACTAGTCAGCAATTCATTTCACAAGATGCTGTATCATCCAGTGAGGTTCAATTTCTGTCTTCTTTCCTTTCAAACCTGAGAGTGTCAATAGAGTTTAAACCAGGTATTTTGCCAAGTTCTCACCTTCTGCCAATTGTAGATGGAGTTAAAGGTCAATATAGGCAAGATTCAGCCAAGTCATCATCCAATGAACCTTAGCTGTTCTCCAGACAATTAAAAGCCTCCCAAGTAAGTTCTGCTGAATGAACTATTAGTTTCCCCTCTCTTAGCTGCCACTACTATCTCAACTGTTCTTCTTCCTTGCTGGGCTTTTCAACATTCTCAAGATCATGGTAAAACTCATAAAGCCTGACTTGGTTATCATATCCACGTTTCACAATTAATCTTTACATAGTTTCCAAACAGTTATCTGACCTAACCAATTTGTGAGTTTTATCCTCGAGTTCAAAACTTACCTCTTCATTCTCCACTAACACTCAGATCTACTCCACCCCCAACCCCCACCAGTTTCTTGCCTGCCTAAGGATGACTTTGTCCTGAAGGGTTCTCACTGATTGATGAATCTCTATCTAAGGCTTCCATTTCTTGAAAAACCCCAGCCACACTGCCTACTTTACTTTGTCTCCATTCTCTGATCTGATCTATTTCAGTTGCCTTGTCCCTGAATGAGTAAACTAACTCACCCATCCCCTGCAGCTCTTTTATGTTCTCCTCTCCCTCTATTGAATATGATCTCCTTGAGAGCAATAATAATAATAATAATAATGACAATAATTGTGATAAAGATAGCTTTTACATCGGTTTTTGCAAAGTACTTTATATGTATTACCTGTTTACTATCAGAACAATCTTGTGGGGTATGTGATATTTTTATTGGGAACTGTTTTTCCTCACTTCCTTCTTTCCTTCCTTCCTCACAAACTCTCTTTCTGTTTCTCTGTCTCTCTCTTTCTCTGTCTCCTCTCCCTTCCCTCCCTTTGTCTCTCCTTCTCCCTTCCATCTAATCTGTCATCTATATAAAAAGAAAAGGGTAGATGCAAATGAACTGAAGAGCCTAGTGCCTAGAAACATCAGTCAAATGACAAATTGATGTGTCTTCAAATAGGTACTCCCAGTTCTCAACTCAGTACCTCTATTATCTGTCTTCATATTTTACTGAAAAATTCTCTTCCCTTATATATTGATTTTTATCATTTTCTTGGGGATAAAAGTCCTTTTCTCTGCCTTTTTTTTCTAAGAACTTAACTGGTAATACTGAAAAGGGATATTATCTTGCATCCTTCATAAGATCACTTAATTATATTATTTATGCAAAAGTTAATTTTATGTGAGTTTCAATAACCAAAATTGCTTACCTTTTGAAAGGGAGAGTACCTTATTACAAATACTAACTGTCCAAAGCAAGATTTGAACCCATGTCTTCCTTACTCAAAGGAGAGTACTCTAACCAGCATGCCTGCCTCTGGTCCTCAGCAAAAAAGAAAAAAAAAAAAAGCCTAATAATCATTAAGATGCAGCTGTTTTTCTGGAAGCTATTTAGTAGTTGATGCTGAAAAATACCATATAGTCCCTGATTTCTATTTTGGGGGCTTATTGATCAAGGAAAACAGTGGTTTGGCAACCTTAGAGTCATCTGGCTGGAGGGAAATATTGGAATATTTTTCCAATCTGGTTTCATGCCTACCCTACTAACATGGTGCTCGAAAATTGGATAAAACTCCCTTCAAGCCTCTCTTCCACCACAGCTTTGTTTCAGGTACATGTGGCAGGGCCTGGCCTCAAAGCAACGCCCACTTACTGTTCATCAGCTTAACAGTGTCAAGTTAATTAATTGGTAAGGCTTTCCCTGGTGTAAGTTAAGTCTTCTTCCTCTGGAACATAAAAGGGGACAGAGACAGTGGGAAGAAAAATAAAGAACAGAAAAGAAATGAGCAAGAAAAGAAAGGAAGTATATTTTTCTACCTAATTATCCCAGAACAGCATTCTGAATCAATTTGTCCCAGAAACCTTCTTTCCTAGCCAATCCTGCTTTTGCTTTCACTAATGAATCCAGCCAGTCCATCCTCAGCTAGCAAAGTGCCCCACCCTTTCCATTTCCAGCCAGAACTACCACGTAATCTCATCTTCCTCTGGAGACCAGTAACCCTGTAGGGAGCTCCAGTTTTCTAAGTCATGTGTCTTGAGGGAGCTGGGAACTTAGCGTACCCAGGGCATAGACCGGGGCATCACAGAGCCTGCCAAAGAGAATTCAACCTTTATCCAGCTCTCTAGGAACTTGTCCCCAGAGTTTCCTGCTAGCGCCAACAATGGCAGAGACAGGCAGGTCACTGGGGAAGGCAGTTGGCTTTTTGTGAAGATAATCAATTGCTTGGCTGCAGAATGCTGAAGGCTACTTTGTTTAAAAAGAAAAAGAAGAGGTTATTGCTTAGTTTACTTTGCCAGCAAATATGGCTTTGCCTCCTTAAGCACCACCCTGGGCTTAGGGAGATAAGCTATGATGCAAAGGTGATGCAGCTCCCTCATCTCCCAGAGGGCAGAATGAGTCACCTCCTCAAATACTAGCTGCCAGCAGCTGCCAGCAGCTGCCAGCAGCCACCACACATGGTGAAAGCACCCAAGAGTGCCAAAGGGAGTGGGGGTGGGGAGAGATGGTTTATTAACTTCAGGTGCCTGAGTTTCTGTTTATCCTCAGAAAGGCTCAGCTTTCAGCCTCAAAGGGGGAAAAAAGATTTGAAAAGAATCCAAAAGACTTCTTAAAAGTAAATTATTACTCACTTAGTGGCAGAGTAGTATGGAATACAGAAAAGTGCAGTGGCTAGAGAGTTCTGGACATTAAATAACTGTGTGCTCCCTCTGCTTCTCAATTTGTTCATCTGTCAAACGAAGAGACTGAACTAGATGAGCTCTAGGGTTCCTTCCAGTTTCCTGTGATGTTACAATAAACAAAAGTGAAATGAGCTGGAATTTTGGATTAAATGTCCCCTGAAATAGGACTAGGTTGAAAGTGAATAAGAATAAGACTGCAAAATAAACTTGAGATTCACTGAGAAAGAACTCTCTAAATTCATTAAAATTAACTCCGAACACTGAAAAAAGTACTCTGAACTCCAGATATTAATTTGTGCACCCATTCCTTGGAGGTTACCACAAATAAAATAAAGAGTGGGAAGTTTAGTCAATGATTGTTTTATATAGAGAGAAAAACTAGGGATTAAGCCGGGCAAGTGATTCCATAATATTAGCCAGAATGCTAGGTGAAGATTTTGGAAATGTTGATTCAATTGTCTCACAAGGACTTCCTAAACTAAATGTTAGTATTTAAGTGCTTACCTTGAACTGTGGTAAATATTGGGTAAATAAAGAAAAGAAAAAAGCATGTGCCATGCCCTCAAAGAGCTGACATTCCAAAGGTAGGAGACAATCTTCAAAAAGTGAAATGTACATAGAACACATACAACATAAGTGGAAGGTTATCTTAGAGGGAAAGCATAGTAGTTTGGGAGAATGGAGGAATCCTACATTTGTCTACCACGTGCTAGGCACTATGCTAAGTACTTTTTAAATATGATCTCATTTGATTTTTGCAGCAAACCTGGGAAGCAGGTGCTATTATCATTCTTATTTTATAAATTGAGGAGACTGGGGCAGACAGTAGTTAAGAGATTTACTGTGATGCCAATCATGGCAACACATCTGGGGACTGCTGTTGTGAATAGTTTTAAGGGCCTCATCAACATATCCTTAAGGGTTATGATAAAATGCAAACACTATCCAATCCTAGGTCACAGTAAGTCAAAATCTCCTTAATTAATACCCAGTATCCAAGTAAAATCCTCTCTCATCTTGACTCTAGGCTGACTTCCAAACCCCTTGGCTCTTCCTCTGTGGTCTGACCCTCCTGTCTCTCACCTGGATTCACACATACGCAGCTCTCTGCTCCTGCTCTATATCTCAGCTCACAGGGACTGCTCCACTCCAAGCTCCTGCCCAACAGCAGGCTCCAGAGGCTACTGCCCACAGCTTCTGTTTCTAGGAAAATAAAGCTTAACAAGGCTACAACAATATTTATATACATTACCAGCACCATCATCTCAGTTCACTTTAACAGCTCTTAAAAGGGGTTTAAACTAAGCCTTCTTCCCATGGGCAGATATCTGCTCTTCAGCTCAATTCACTCATAAAGACCAACAGACAGGGCTTCTGTCTAAGCAATCAACACAGATCAACAGACACAGTGCCAATATCACATTCTTTCTTGTAATGCCTCCCCACAATCAAGTTCCCCTAGCCTGCTCATGCTTCTCTCTCTACTCTCTCCTTTCCCTCCAAGCAATAATATATATATATATATATATATATATATATATATATATATATATATATATATACACACACACACATCTATATATAGTTTCCAATCAAAGATTCTTGATTCAATCAAAGGCAAAATTCAATCAAAGGCACTTGATTGACTAAAACTCAATCCAGGAAAAAAAAAACAGCAAAAAAAGTCTACTTTGCTTCCTTTTATATTTACCCAGGGTCACAATCTACTGAATGTCTGAAACTCCCATGGCAGCCCCTCCCATCCTGTTACATCCCCATACTAGCTTATCTTTCTCAGTCACGTGTCTCTTTATGCTACCAATCCTGGTTAAGTTGAGGATTTGTCAGATGCTCCATAGAGAGAAACATTTTCTTCCTGGCAGAAGTCCTTTCTTGAAATCTGCCTAAGGAATTTGATTTTCCCCCAAAAGGGACTTGTTAATTTAATGGGGAAGGGAAGAGAAAACCAGCATCAAAAATCTTTCCTACTTTCATGCTTTCAGCTGAGCAGATGATGTGTCCATTTGCCCCCTTTATGTTCTTCCCTGGTATTTGGCTTTAAAAAGATTTTAAGTTTCTCATTTTTCTCCCTCTCCCCTCCCTTCTTCTGAAAATGGTAGGGAGTTTGATATAGTTCATACATGTACAATCAATAACCTTTCCATATTCATCAGAGTTGTCAAAGAACAAACGGATCAAAAGAAAAAAATGAGAAAGAATAAAATTTTAAAAAAATGCTTCATATGCATTCAGTGTCCATCAGCTCTTTATCTGGATATAGAGAGCACTTTCCTTCCTGAGTCCTTTGTACTTATCTTAGATCATTGTGTTTCTGAGAAGAGCTGAGTCATTCATAGTCAATAATCATACAATGTTTCTGATACTGTGTACAATGTTTTGCTGGTTCTGCTCATTTCACTTTGCATCAGTTCATACAAGTCTTTCCAGATTTTTCTGAAATCTTCCTGTTCACCATTTCTTATTGCACAATAGTATGCCATTCTATTCACACACCACATCTTCTTTAGCTATTCCCCAACTGATGGGCATACTCTAGATTTTCAATATTTTCCATCATGAATAGGGCTGCTGTATGTATTTTTTGCACATGTAAGTCCTTTTCACCTTTTTTTAGGATCTCTTTGGGATACAGATCTAGTAGTGGCATTGCTAGGTCAAAGAGTATGCACAGCTTGATTGCCCTTTAGGCATAGTTACAGATTGTTCTCCAGAATGGTTGGATCAGTTCACAACTCCACCAATAGTATATATTAGTGTCCTAATTTTCCCAATCCTCTTCAACACTGATCATTTTTTTTTGTCATTTTAGCCAATCTTATTGGTATGAAGTGGTGATTCAGGGTTGTTTTAATTTGCATTTCTCTAAACAATAGTGATTTGGAACACTTCTTCAAGTGTTTATTTCTTCATCTGAAAACTGCCTGTTCATGTCCTTTGCCAATCGATCAATTGGAGAATGGCTTGCATTCTCATAAATTTGACTCAGCTCTCTATACATTTGAGAAATGAGGCCTTTATCAGAGACACTTGATAAAAAAATAATGTTTCCAAAGTTTCTGCTTTCCTTCCAATCTTGGTTGAGTTGGTTTTGTTTGTACAAAAGCTTTTAAATATAATCAGATTCATATATTCTGCATTTCTTGTTTAGTCATGAACTCTTTCCCTCCTCATAGATATGACAGATAGTATATTCTTTGATATTCTAATTTGATTGGTTCATTGTCTAAGGTGCCTTTTAACAAGATGTAGCTTCCCTCTTCATCTCTTTTAATTAGTTCTTTTTGTGTTTACTTTGTCTAAGATCAGGATTTCTAACCCTATTTAGCTAAAGCATAATAGATTGTGTTCCAGCCCCTTACCTTTATTCTGTGTGTGTCTCTCTGCTTCCAGTGTGTTTCTTGTAAGCAACATATTGTAGGATTCTGGTGTTTGATACATTCTGCTCTTGACTTTTGTTTTATGAGAGAATTCATCCCATTTATATCCATAGTTGCAATCACTACCCGTGTATTTCCCTCCATCCTATTATTCCTCTTTGTCCTCTCTCTCCTTTAACCCTTTCCCTTCTAACCAATGTTTTACTTGTGTCTACCACCTTTCCTGATCTGCCCTCCCTTCTGTTAGTCCCCCCCTTTCTTACTTAATCTCCCCTACTCCTACTTTTCTGTCAGATACATTAGATTTCTATATTCAACTGATTGTGTATCATTCTGTATTTGAGCCAATACTGATGAGAATAAGGTTCATCTCCCTACCTCCCATCTTCCCTTCCACTGTAATAGGTCTTTCTCACTTCTTCATGTGAGATAATTTGCCCCATTCTACCTTTCCCTCCCATCTGTACACAGTGTACTCCTCTTTCTCATTCCCTGTTTTTTTATGTTATTCCCTCAAATTCACCTTAGACCAGTGGTTCTCAACCTGTAGGTTATGTTCAATTTGTAACAATGAAAATACATCCTGCATATCAGATATTTATATCAGATACAACAGATATCAGATATTACAGTAGCAAAATTACCGTTATGAAGTAGCAATGAAAATAATTTTATGGTTGGGAGTCACCACAACATGAGGAACTGTGTTAAAGGGTCATGGCATTAGGAGGGTTGAGAACCACTGCCTTAGACCTATAGCCTCTGTCCATGTATATTCCTTTCATCAGTACTGATAGGTCATACAATTTTTAAGAGTTACAAGGATCATCTTCCCATGTAGGATTATAGAAATTTTAGCTCTATTGAATCCCTTATTTTCTTTTCTTTTTTACCTGTTTATGCTTTTCTTGGGTCTTGATATTGGAGGTCATTTTTTTTTTTGTTTGATTCTAGTCTTCTCTCTATGAAGGCTTGAAATTCTTCCATTTCATCATATGACTATTTTTCCCTTGATATAGTATGCTTAATTTTGCTAGGTAAGTGATTCTTAATTGTAGTCGTAGCTCCTTTGCCTTCCAGAATATCATGTTCCATGACCTCTAATCTTTTAATGGTACAACTGCCAAATCCTGTGTGATCCTGGTTGTGACACCCCAATATTTGAATTGTTTCTTTCTGGCCACTCATATTTTTCCTTTACCTGGTAGTTCTTAAATTTGGCTATAATGTCCCTTGGGATTTCTATTTTGGGATCTCTTTCCTAAGGTGATAGAGGGAGTCTATTTTGCCCTCTGGTTCTAGGACATCATGGCAGTTTTCCTTGATAACTTCTTGGAAGATAGTGTCCTTTAGATTATGACTTTCAGGTAGTCCAATGATATTGTTTCTCCTGGAACTATTTTCCAATTCAGTTGTTTTTTCTCATGAGGTACTTTAGATATTCTTTCATTTTTTCATTGTTTTGAATTTGTTAATTGATTCTTGATGTTTCAATGAGTAATAAGCTCTCACTTGCCCTGTTCTAACTTTTAAAGTGTTGTTTTACTCAACTAGTTTTTGTATTTCCTTTTCTGTTAGACAATTGTACTCTTTAAGGACTTGTTTTCTTCATTGGATATCTGTATTCCCTTTTCCTTTTGGTCAATTCTACTTTTAAAGCACTTCTCTAAGCTATTGACTCTTGCATCATTCTCTTATTTTTTTTCCTAATTTTTCTTTTATTTTTCTGATACAGTTTTTAAGTTGTTTTTGAGCTCTTCCATGAGTTCTTTCTGGGCTTAAAACTACTTCCCCTTTTTGGGGGGGTGGAGGTTGTCCTAGGTGTTTTGATGTTGTTGTCCTCTTCTGAGTTTGTGTCTTAGTCTTCCCTGTCACCATAATAACTTTCTATGATCACCTTCTTTTGTTTTGTTTTATGTTCATCTTTTTTAGGCCTTTATGTTCATCTTTTCTTTTAAATATGAACTCTACTCCAGAGGTAGAAAGGGCACTGTCTCAAGTCTCTGTGCCAGAGGCTACAGGCCCTGACTCTTTACCTGGTGTAGCACTGATGCTGCCCTGAAGCCCACAAGGGAACTTTGTGTCTGATGCTGAACTGAAGGTATGGGTTGGGGTTGGCTAGTACTGCTGGAGGCGGTAAGGGTCTGGCAACTTACCTGGTGCTGAACTGGGTTCATAGCGCTAGTGTCTGGCATATGCTAAGGCCTGATGGGCTGCTTCTTTGTTTCCCGATGGCTACACTGAAACATGTGGTAGTCTTACCTCTGAAGGCCTCCTGTTTGCTTGACCCTATGCTGAAGAGTGGTTGGGCTAGTGCTGGCTTGTGACTGCCTCTTTGCTCAGGCACCTATAAGACTGCCATCTACCTGTTTGCCTAGGGCTGTGCTGAAGCACGTGGAGGTCTGGTCTCTGGAGGATGCCTGTTTGCCCAGGCCTACACTGAAGTATATAGTGATTCTTGGAACTGAGCCTGCCAGTTTTCCTGGCTATGCAAAGGTAATAGGGGGTCCTGGTTTTGGCATTTGCCTGCGCCACCACACTGGGGCTCCGGATCTACCCTTGGTTTGCTTAGGTAAGGCTTGCTAGGATACTTCCTGTTTCACCCAAGTGAAATGGGCTTTTCTTATCAATCCTCCAAGTCTTCTGGGATAAAAGATTGGTTCATCCCATATTTTTGCTGGTTCTGCTGCTCTGGGACTTGTTCTGTGGCTCTATTTTATAGTTTCTTGAAGAAAAGTATGGGAAAGTTGCAGTAATTTATTGCTTACTCTGCCTTCCTCTCTCCCAGAAGTTGATTCTCTGAATATCCAACCTTATATCAAAATCTGGTGATAGCAACAATCAAAGATGTTCTAGTAAATATTTAAAAACCAGCTCTCCAAAAATGCACAGCATACTTTTAAGTTTAACTTTCATTATTAATATTTTCACTATCGCTTCCTTATATCTAGAAATCAACAAAGTAGTAAATCAAATCTTAATTTCTAGCATTTGCCAATTTCCAAGGCTAAAACTCTCAGATTAAATATTTTACAATCACTCTTCAAGAGCCAGTGGGACCTGGCTGCAGCATACCCTTGATTACAATCATTTTTGTTCATTTTATTTAGATGAATTACACATTCCTTTTTTTTCACTAAGGTGTTTTGTATCATTTCCACATTTTATAAAAGTTGTATGAAGTTTTCTGTGAATAGAAATATTTAGAGAAACACATTATCAATAGAAAATTTTTTTACACGTGTGGACCTTGTATAAAGAGGACACTCTTTTTTTTTCTGAAACTGGAAAACATTGTTGGCAACATATACTTCCCTCTTTAATACCCTGTGTAATATTACCACTTACTGGATCATTGAAAAAGGTTATTTCTTTTTTTTTAAATTTAATTTTATTTTTTTAAATTTTATTTTAGTTTGCATCAATTCATTTCCACAAGATTTTGAGTTACATATTTTCTCCCCATCTTTCCCCTACCCACCACCCCAAAACAGCCATCCCAGTGAATCCCCCCTCCCCTGGTCTATTCTCTATGTCTTCCCCCCTCACCCCTCTGACTTTTTGGTAGGGCAGGATGGATCTCCCAACCACAGTGCCTGTGTATCTCAAGTTCCAGTTGGATGTAGTTAATAATAATAATAATAATAATTGCATATATATAGACACATATTTATAACATCTGATTATGGAACTTTAGATTCTAGATTCTTTCTCTTCCTCCCTCGTCACCCACCCTCACTGGAAGGACAAGCAATCAAATACAGGCTGAACATGTGAAATTACGCAGAACTTCTCCATAGTGAGCACAC
>JAQQSV010004777.1:0-14733 GCA_028646515.1 Pseudochirops corinnae | reverse complement strand
TGATGAATGTTCACATTTCTGTAGAGGGACAGGGACAGGGTGAAGAGTGGTTGGGGGGGCAGGATAGGAAGAAGGGATGTAATCAGACTCTCACAGTGTGCTCACTATGGAGAGGTTCTGCGTAATTTCACATGTTCAGCCTGTATTTGATTGCTTATTCTTCCAGTGGAGGTGGGTGACAAGGGAGAAAGAGAAAAAATCTAGAATCTAAAGTTGTATAATCAAATGTTAAAAATATATATCTATATATCTATATATATATGCAAATATTATTATTATTATTATTTATTACATCCAACTGGAATTTGAGATACACAGGCACTGTGGTTGGGAGATCCATCCTGCCCTGCTGAAAAGTCAGAGGGTTGAGGGGGGGAGACATAGGAGAGAATAGATTGGGGGAGGGGGACTACACTAGGATGGCTGTTTTGGGGTTGTGGGTAGGGGAAAGATGGGGAGAAAATATGTAACTGAAAATCTCATGGAAATGAATGATGCAAACTAAAATATCTCATGGAAATGAATGATGTAAAAATAAAATAAATAAATACAATTTTAAAAAAATAAAAATAAAAATAAATAACTTTAAAATGGAAAAAAAGAAATGATGAGCAGGAGGACTTCAGAAAAACCTAGAAAGACTTGCATGAACTGATGTTGAATGAAGTGAGCAGAACCAGGGAAATATTGCAAGCAGCAACCGCAACACTTTGATAGACTTATCTCCTCTCAGCAATGCAATGACCTAAGAGGAGTCGAAAAGACTCATGATGGAAAATGCTATCCACATCCAGAGAAAGAACTATGGAATCTGAATGCAGATTGAAGCAGACTATTTTTTTTTTCCTTTTTTGCTGGGTTTTTTTTGTTTTTTTTTTTTCCTTCCTGGTGGTTTTCCCCTTTGGTTCTAATTCTTCTTTACCACATGACTAATCTTGAAATATGTTTAATATTGTTGTACCCAAACTCAAATCTTAGTTCACTACACATCACCTGATTTTTAGTCCACTATTAAGCCCCTTTTTGTCATAGTTTGAAAACTGCTTAATGCATGTCTGGGCATATTGCTCAAGGTGTAGTTCCCTGAGCCCTCCTTCCCTAATCAGCATTTTATATATTCTCCTTGAATCATTATGGTGTATAAGGTTCATTTGGAGCAAGGATCTTATCGAGGGACCACCTTGTCCTGTCCCGCTGACCAAACAGGGCCCCACCCTCTTCACCCAGAACATGACCCTAGCCTGTTCTGGGAAATTCCAGTCCCCTTTACCCCATGACCCTCCACCTGCTCTGGAAAGCTGACTACAACCCTCCACCCTGTGCCTTCTACCCTGTTCTAAGAGGGACCCTCATGTCACAGGAAGGTTGTACCCTTGTTCCCTTGTGCCATATTCCCAAATTAGCCCTGAGCTATAGATTTAACCAATGGCTATTCTTTGCTTCTGTACATCATGGCTTCAGCTAGCTCCCCTCCCTAATTGTGGTTTTTGTGGTTTTAGCCTATATAATCAAGTCTGTACCCCCAAAAGATTACTGCCTAATTTGAGTTTACACTCCATGTGGTTGTGTGCTTGATCAATAAATCCACACCTAAATTTACCTTGAACCCAGGTCTAGGCTCGCTCTTATTCTCCGCACAACAATATTACTGTACATGTATCAGACTGCATGCTATCTAGGGAAGAGGGGAGGGGAAGGAGGGAGAGAAATTTTAAAGCTCAAAATATTGTAAAGGTGGATGTTGAAAACTAAAAATAAACATTTTTTAAAGAAAGAAAATACATTTGGCAATTGGAGGAGCTGCAGGAAAACAAACAAAATAATCTCTTTTGGTGGCATTATGAATTGACCCAACTATTCTAGAAAGCAATGTGAAACTAGGCTCAAAAAGTCACACACATACACTCAAATGTTGTATATTTGTATATATATTATTTTTTTTCATGTTTCTAATATCAACTTTACTAAGGGTTAGGGAAAGGTGCTAGTGGTGTGGAAAATGGGGGGGACATCCAGGGACTTAGTGGGCCATAAAGAGAGGAAAAGCATTTAAAGTAGGAGGATGGTGGGTAATACAGAAAATAATCAGAATTGTGGGGGATGGAATTGTGGGTAATGGGGAGACAAAATTTCAGTCCAGGGGCTGATGGGCAATGGGGAGGGGTAATACTGGAGCCAAAGGGATTATGAGTAAGGAGAAGGAAAGCATCAGGATGGGCAGGGACAGTTGCAGGTATAAGGGAGAGAAAGCATGGGAATGGGAGGGAATGTGAATACCTAGGGGCAGGGAGGGGCTGAGAATCTGAGAGAAGGTGGAAAAAAGATCTGTTCTAGGGGGTCTCATATTTAACTGGGAGATAAGAACTGGGAGGGGTTGGGATGGGCGGCAACTCCAGAAGGTGATGAGTAGGCAGGAAGGATCACAGAGCAGAGGGCAAGTGCTGAGCTCCAAGTCACTGGTCTGCTGTCTTTGTGAGGGGGACTTTTCAAGCTCAGTTAGTTTGGGGGGCCCTGCCCTCCTCTGTTGACATAGCCAGCAAGGCTTGGGCAGCATAGTAGGAGACCATGAAGATCAGACGGCCTGAAGACAAAGGCCAGATGAAGGTGTTCCAGGCCTGGACGCCATCTGAGATGCTGAAGAACAGGCCACCAGGTGCTGCAGGTCGCCCTTGGGCCAGCGCCCACCAAAGCATCAGACCCAGGATAACTGCGCAGACAAGCACAGGGAAACTCAGGCTGGAAGGGAGGTGAGGCTACAGGAGCCCAAAGTAAAGGATAAAGATGGCTACTATAGGCTCTAGGAGGGCCTGGCAGATTGAGTGCCAGCCCAGAGCCTTGAGATAGGAGACATAAGCCAGGGCAAAGGCTGCCATGCCAAAGAGGAACTGGTTGGGCCAGGTAAGGACAATGTCCCCTAAGTTGGAGCACAGGAGACCTACACAGATGAATCGGCCAAAGGAGCCACTGGGGCAGTGTTGTAGACAAAGAGAGCCAGACATAGGATGGGAAGACATCTGGCCAGGGTGCTGTTCCATCAGGGCTTGTCTTCGGGTAGCCAGAGAAGGAAGTAGAGGGTGCTGGAGGCAAAGGAAGGCATCAGCCCCTGGGCGAGCAGAGGATCTGGAGTGTCCCTTCTCTCAGATTCCCTTTCATCAGCCTCCATATTTGCATCTTTGTCCAGGCACCCTGAAAATTCTGTGACCTCAGAATCACATCTAGGTTCTAATCCTCATGACTTCTGGCTTGGACCATTAAACCCTATGTATGTTGGAGTGTGTGTAACCCAAAGATCTCATTGCTAGGCACATACCACCAAGGAGATTAAAAATGGGAATTCTTTTTCTGTTAGTAAAACAAACAAACAAAAAACCAAACAAGGTGAAAATACATCTGTTTGGACCTAGCTAAACAAATTGTGGTGTTCAATTATAATGAGATATCATAGCAATGTAAGAAATGATAAATATGAAGAATTCAAATAATGGGAAGAAATATATGAACTGATGCATAATGAAGTAAGCAGACCCAGAAAATAGTATATACAATGACTTTAACTGTATAAATTGAAAGAAAAAATATTGTTTTCAATGTGATTACAATAGCTAAGGAAAAACAATTGAAGAAATGCCCACAGACACTCCTTCTTTGTAGAGGTGAAGGATGATGGGTGTGGAATATTGTAAAGACTATAAAAAATAACTGACAAGTTGATTAGTCTTGCATAATTTCATTATTTCTTTTGTACTCTTTCTTTTTTATTCTTTGTTGCATGTGATGGTCATCTGTGTAGGAAAAAGAGAAGGAATTAGAATTGAAGGTGATGTAAAAGCAAAAGATATCAATTCTGAAAGATCAAAAATACATCTGATTTTCATATATGACTGTCCTTTGAATCATGCCACCTGGCAACTTTTGCTTCAGTAGCCACAGCAGTTATATGTAATACTAAAGTTTCTGCTGATTCCATCATTGTTTCATGTGCTCTTAGGGAATCTGTTAGCATATTTTCCTTATTACCCATTAAGTGATTTATTGATACCTGGACAACTTGACTTTTAAAAGGACAGTAACATCATGACTGTTAAGAATCAATCAGAAAGATATAGGCCTCATATCTAAAATATGTAGAGAACTCAGTCAAATTGTAAGAATACAAGTCATTCCCCAATTGATAAATGATCAAACGATATGAACAGCAGGTTTTCAGAGGAAGAAATTAAAGCTCTCTATAGTCATATGAAAAAATGCTCTAAATCACTACTAATTAGACTGCAGTGGTTCTCAACCTTCCTAATGCCGCGACCCTTTAATAGTCGTATGTGGGCATGTCTGCATGTGTGCAGACCCACCCGGAGACAGACAGAGGAGGTTCCTAAGACCATCAGAAATACGTGTTTTCTGATGGTCTTAGGCAACCCCCGTAACCCCTGTAAAAGGGTGGTTAGACCTCAAAGGGGTCGTGATCCACAGGTTGAGAACCACTGAATTAGAAAAATACAAATTAAACAACTCTGAGGTACCACAGCACACTTATCAGATTAGCTAACATGACAAAACAGGAAAATGATAAATGTGGAAGACGATGTGGGAAAATGGAAATACTTAATGCCTTGTTGGTGAAGTTGTGAACTGATCTAGACATTCTGGAGAGTCTTTTGGGACTATGCCCATACCCTTTGATCTAGCAATATCACTTCTAGGTCTGTATACCAGAGAGATCATAAAAATGAGAAAAGAACCCACGGTACAAAAGTATTTATATCAGTTGTTTTTTGTGGTAACCAAGAATTGGAAATTGAACGGATACCTATCAATTGGGGAATAGCTGAACAAGTTGTGGTATATTAATGTAGTGGAATATTATTGTTCCATAAGAAATGAGGAGCAGACGGACTTCATAATAACCTGGAAAGATGTATATGACCTGATGCTGAGTGAGGGGAGCAGAACCAGGATAACATTGTACACAGTAACAGTCACACTGTTCTATGACCAATTTTGATAGACTTAGCCCTTCTCAGAAATGCAAGGAACTAAAACAGTTCCAAAGGACTCATGATGGAAAATGCTATCCACACCCGGAGAAAGAACTATGGAGTCTGAATGCAGACTTTAGCACACTATTTTTTACTCTCTCTCTCTCTCTCTCTCTCTCTCTCTCTCTCTCTCTTTCTCTGTTTTTTTTCTTTTTCATGGTTTTTCTCTTTTGTTCTGATTCTTTCATAATATGACTGATGAGGTAATATGTTTAATATGATTGTATGTGCATAGCCTATATCATATTGTATACTGTCTGTTAGAAGGGGGAGGGAAAGAAGGGGAAAAATTTAGAGCTCAGAATCTTATAAAAGTTAATATTGAAAACTAAAAATATATAAATAAATATTTTTGAGAGAGAGAGAATTAGTCAGAGATGGCTTAAACTAGCTTAGACACCTGAAAAGTCATCTGCTTATGGTTTTTCTACCCCAGAGAGTTCTAAGTATCTGGGGAAATAGAATGAACAGAATGACTGCTTATATCTAATAGTGTCATGAAAGCATCCAGTGATGCAGGAATTACTCTTTTTTTTGTGATTCAATTAAATTGAACAAGCATGTGTCTAATGTATGCAATAAATGCTTGCTGAATTAACAAATGCAAGATGTCCTTGGTACCTAATATACAAAGACAGAATTATGGTCCTGGCCATTAGGAGTTTATAGTCTGTTGGGTGGGGTGGGCAGAAATGAATTAATAGATGTTCAACTTGCACACAGAGAAGTAAATAAAAGATAATGTAAAAGGAGGGGAGGAGGATAGAGCAGCAATCACTAGGATAGAAGATCTTAACCTGGGGTCTATGAGCCCCTAAGTGTTCCACAAAAAGATTTCAGGACATCCATAAACTTAAATGCAAAAAGAACCCCCCCAAAAAAATGCATCTTTAGTTTCACTAATGTCTAATTAAAATGTAGTATTTCCTTCTATTATGAATTTTTTTAAAAACCTATTCTGAGGAGTCCACAGATTCCACACAAGAAGTATCAAGAACCCCTGAACTACGGAGATCTGAGAAAAGCTTTGCTTAGGCACATGAGTTTAATCTTGCAGGATGGTAAGGATTCTGAGAAGAATGTAAGGGGAGATGTTTTCCAGGTATACAGGACAGTCCATATAAAAGCAGAGAGACAAAAAATGAAATGCCCAGCTTAGGAAAGAACAAGAAGCCCCATTTCACTGGAATATAGAGTACGTAAAAGGGAGTAAGAAGAAATAAATCTAAAAAGGTAGACTGGAGCCAAATACTAAAGGTTTTTAAATGCTGAGCTTGGGAATTTATAGCTTATTTTATTCCATTCAATTCACCAGGTATTTGTCAGCATCTACATTGTGTAAGGCACTATGCTAAGCACTAAGAATCAAAAGACTAGCTCTTCCTCCTCCTCCTCTGCCTTCTCCTCCTTCTTCTTCTCCTCCTCTTCCTCACCATCACCACCAATATCTTCCTCCTGCTCCTGCTTCTGCTCCTGTCCTGCCGCTGCTGCTTCTGCTTCTGTTCCCTTGGAGCGGACCATCCTGGTGCCTCCTTTGTGAAGTGGTGGTTGAGGGGACCCCTGGACTTGCCAAGGCTGTGAAAAGCCAAAGGAAGGAGTCAAGACTGAAAACAATGACCACATTGATTTGAAGGTGGCAGGGCAAGATAGTTCAGTGGTGCAAATTAAGATTAAGAGGCACACACCACTTTGTAAACTAATGAAAGCCTATTGTAAATGACAAGATTTGTCAATGAAACAGATCAGATTCCAATTTGATGGGCAACCAATCAATGAAACAGACACACCTGCACAGTTGGAAATGGATAATGAAGATACAATTGATGTATTCCAGCAGCAGACAGGAAGCGCTTACTAAAAAGAGAATTTACAACTCTACTCCAGAACTGTGCTCCCAAGGAAAAACAATACATTCACAATTAGAAAACCAAGATTTGGTTCATCCACATTCTGACTGCTGCCATATAGTTTTCTCTCTTCTTTGATTCCCTTCATCATTCCTTTATTGTACATAAAGTAACTGGTGTATGTACACAGGTATAATGCATAGTTTTTTTTTAACTAAATGGCTGATGGTATGTTTTGAACAACATCAAATGGAGATGAGGAGTAGGAAAAAACAAACTAGTTCTATGAAAATATCCCTTTTCTCCATTAGTGGCATGCTCAATCAACTTTTATCTTTATATTCCAATAAGTTATTTTGCTCTCACTGTTTAACAACAACAACAAAAACATACACACACAAAATCCTTGCATACCTTGTTTGATTGGATAATTTCAATGTTTTTCTTTTGTCACTGTAAAACCAAGGATGATTTTATAACTTTTTTTGGACAATTTTACAACTTTTTTGTATGTGGTTGTTACATGTAGAGCAATCTCTGTCTCTCAGTAGGGATAAATTACTATAAAGAAATTGATCCTTCAAGTCAAACATCTTGTTGTTTAAATAAACTTCTTGTTTAAAATTTAAAAAAGAAATCAAAAGACAACAATGAAATAGCTACTGTCCTCAAGGCAAATACATTCTATTGGGGAAAAACATAATTAGAAATTTAAATATAAACTATATATGAAGTATAGTCCCTCCTCTTGGTTCATTCTCCCAACTCCCACTATCAGGTAGGATTCCCAGAGCAAGAGCTGCTGCTACTTTTGGTTTCTAATGGTGGGGAAGATGGTGGGAAAGGTCAGAAAATTCTAAGCTCTCCAGAATTCCTCCACAAACAAGACAAAATAGCACCTCTGGGTAAATGCAGGTTGGGCAAAAAGAAAAAAGAGTTGGGGTAGAGCAGTGATTTTCCTGGGACAACTGGAGAAAACCTGAGGAAAGACCTGATGGACAAAGTTTGGACCTGAGTGAAGTGCAAACACCTCCAGGCTATCTCTGCTAAAGCAACAAATAACAAGCTTAGGGGGCAGCTGGGTTGGGAGGTAGCCTAAGTCTCAGCCACAGAAATTCTCACCTCATGGACAGTGGGGGAGAAGGAGGGAGAAGAGGGGGATTGGGCAGTGTCAGGTGTCAGACATCTGAACAGGGGAGGATTAAAGGACCCTCTGCTGCCCAGGGAGGCCAGGCCCAGCTATATTACCATCAAGTGAGTGCAGAAGCAGTGGGGCAGGGATGCTTCTGTCTGTGGGCACTTACAGGAGAGCTGAATTCCTGGTTTTGGTTCCAAGCCAGAGTGGAGGACTGAAGGTTATAGACACTGGACGGTCCTCAGAGAGCAAGAGCATTTCGAGCATAATGTGGCTGGTGGCTGGAAGGGGTAGAGGAGTGCTGAGGTTGGGTCCTAAATAAAACTCAGAAAATAACAGTAAGAAGTACCTGAGACCATTCCCCACAACCCAGGAGTACATATGGCATAATTAAATGGCACATAGTACCTTTAGAAAGCTTGACCATATATTAAGGCACAAAAGTTTTATAGCTAAAAGTATAAATATTGAATGCTTCCTTTACAAACCATAATGTAATAAAAATTTTATTTAATAAGAGATCATGAAAACATAGAAAAAACCAACTAGAAACTAAACAACCTAATCTTAAAGAATGTATGGGTTAAAAAACAAATAATAGAAAAAAATCAGTAATTCCAGTAAAGAAAATGACAATAATGAAACAACACATCAAAACCCACAGCATATAGCAAAATCAGTAATCCAAGGAAAATTAATATCTTGAAGTGGTTATATCAATAAAAAAGAGAAAGAGCAGACCAGTGAATTGTGTATGCAATTTTAAAAACTAGAAAAACAAAAAATTTAAAATCCCCAGTTAAATTCTAAATTGGAAATCCTAAAAATTAAAAATGAAATTAATAAAATTGAGTTGTCAGAAAACCAATTAATTAATGAATATAACTAGGAGTTGGTGTTACAAAAAAACCACAATTAAATAAATAAACCATTTGTTAATGATTTTTTTTAAAAGAGAGAAAACCAAATCACTAGTGTCAAAGATAAAAAGGGTGAATATACTATCAAAGAAGATGAAATCAAGTTATTTTGTTTGGAGTTATTTTGCCCAATTATATGCCAATAAATTTAACAAGTTAGATGAAATGGAAGAATGCAAAAATACAAACTGCCTAGATTAGCAGAAGCACTAGAATATCTAAATATAACTATTTTAGAAAAAGAAATCAAATAGGTCATAAAAGAGCTTCCTAAGAAAAAAGCACCAGGACCAGATGGATTTGCAAGTGAAGTCTACCAAATATTTAAAGACCAACTAGTTCCAATATTAAATAAGTTATTTGGAATAATAGGCAAAGAAGGGGTCCTACTAAACTCCTTTTATGAAATAAATATGATACACTTACCTAAATCAGGAGGAATAAATACAGAAAAAGAAAACTATAGACCAATTTCATTAATGGATAAAGGTGCAAAAATCCTAAATAAAATACTACATAACAACAATATATTACAAAGATTATACATTATGACCAAGCAGGATTTATACCAGGAATGCATGGATGGTTTAACATAATGAAAACTATTAATATAATTGATTATATCAATAATAAAAGTAACAAAAATCATATGATTATATCAATAGATGCAGAAAAATATTTGATAAAGTACAACATTCATTTCTATCAAAAACACTTCAAAGTATAGGCATAAATGGATTTTTCCTTAAATTAATAAGCATTTACCTAAAAATCATCAGCCAGCCTTATTTATAATGGGGATAAGGTAGAAGCCTTCCTAGTAAGATCAGATGTGAAACATGTATGCCCACTGTTACCAGTGTTATTCAATATTGTATTGGAAATCCAAGCAATTGCAATAAGAGAAGAAAAAGAAATAGAAGGAATCAGAATAGGTAATGAGGTAATAAAACTATCTTTTTTGCAGATGATATGATGATATACTAGGAAAATCCTAAAGACTCAACTAAGAAGTTAATTGAAATAATTAATAATTTCAGCAGAGTAGCAGGATATAGAGTAAACCAACATAAATCATCAGCATTACTCTATACCACCAACAGGATCCTGCAGGAAGAGATAACTAGAGATATCCCACTTTAAATAACTCTAGGCAATATAAAATACCTAAGAATACATCCACCAAGACAAACCCAGGATCTATTTTAACAAAATCATTTTTTTAAAAACTTTGTACACAAAGAAAATCAGATTTAAATAAACGGAGAAATATTAACCATTTATGGGTGGACAAGACCAATATAATAAAAATGATAATTTTACCAAAATTAATCTGTATTTTCAATGCCATTCCAATTAAATTGGCAAAAATAAATTTTTTGCTGAGCTAGAAAAAATAATAAAATTCATTTGAAAGAACAAAAGGTCAAGAATTTCAAAGGAACTAACGGGAAATATATAAAGGGAGGAGGTTTAGTAGTACCAGATCTTGAACTATATTGTGAGAAATTATTATCAAAACTATCTGATATTGGCTAAGAAATAGAAAGGTAGATCAGTGAAACATAGTAGACAATCTATATCTTTAAATAATTATAGTGACCTAGTGTTTGATAAGAGTAAAGACTCAAAATTTTTGGGATAAGAATTCATTATTTGGTAAAATTTGTTGGGAAAGTTGGAAAGCAGTCTGGCAAAAACTAGGCATAGACCAATATCTTGCACCATTTACCAAGATAAGGTCAAAATGGTTACATGACCTAGACATAACGAGAGATATTACAAGAAAATTTGAAAAATATAAAACCTATCAAACTTTTGGATAGGTGAACAATTTATGAACAAACAAGAGACAGAGAACATCATGAAATATAGAATAGTTAATTTTGATTATATTAAATTTAAAAGATTTTGTACAAATAAAACTAATGTAGCCAAGATTGGAAGGAAAGTAGAAAACTGGAGGAAAATGTTTTATAGACTTCCTCAGATAAAGGTCTCATATCTCAAGTATATAAAGAACTTTGTCAAATCTATAAGAATGCAAGTCATTCCCCAAATAAACAAAGGATATGAACGGGCAGTTTTCTGATGAAGAAATCAAAACAATATATAGTCATATGAAAAAAAGTTCTTAATCATTATTGATTAGAGAGATGCAAATTAAAACAACCTTGAGATATAATTTTAGACCTATCAAATTGGCTAAAATTATAGAAGGAGAAAGTGATAAATGTCAGAGGGGATATGGAAAAATTAGGACATTAATTCATTGTTGCTGGTTCTATGAGCTGATCCAAAAATTTTAGAGAGATTTGGAATTGTGCTCAAAGAGTTATTAAACTGCCTATACTCTTTGACCCAGCAATACCACTATTAGTTCTGTTTCCTAAGATGTTTAGGGCAAAAATGTAAAAGAATGGTTCTCAACCTTCCTAATGCTGCAACCCTTTAATACAGTTCCTCATGTCGTGGTGACCCCCAACCATAAAATTATTTTCGTTGCTACTTCATAACTGTAATTTTGCTACTGTTATGAATCATAATGTAAATATCTGATGTGCAGGATGTATTTTCATTGTTACAAATTGAACATAACCCACAGGTTGAGAACCATATGTTCTAAAATATTTATAGCAGCTCCCTTTATGATGGCGAAGAACTGGAAATTGTGGGGATGCCCGTCAATTGGGGAATGGCTAAACAAATTGTGATATATGTTTATAATAGAATATTACTCTGTACACAAAGTGATGAACTCAATGATTTTAGAAAAGCACAAAGAGGCCTCTATGAAATAATGAAGAGTGAAATAAATAAACACAACCAAGAAAACATTGTATTGTTTTAAGAATAACCTTGAGTGACCTAGTCAAATGAACCACAAAGATCCTATGGAGGAAGATGCTGTTTGCATCCAGAAAAAGAACACACACACACACACACACATTTGTGTCTAGTGGTAGCCATCTCAAAGTCTGAAAGGGGGTAGGGGAAAAAAGAAAGTTACATGATAACTTTGTTGTGTATTTGAAAGGAATAGCAAGTTGTACATAATAGATTTACAATTTTAGGTAAAATCCTCAGTTTTTTTATTCCACCTTGTTATGGAAACGCTTTTTTTATTTCTTAAGTTCAAAATAAAATAAATAAATAATTTCTTTTAAAAAAGAAGTTTCTAACAGCAACTCATTGGTAGTAACAACCACCACGGTTGGTGACCATTGTCTTAACCCTATAGCTCATGAGGCCCTACCAATGTGTCTCTCTTTAACAATCAGCCAGTAGCCTCAAAAGACATAGCAAGAATAATCACAAAGCGTTTCTCTCAAAAAATCTGGGGCATGTACTCCAATGAATACACACAAAGTCAGTATTAGGAAGAACAAGCACAAACTTACAAGTCTAGTAATAGTGACATACACATGTAGGGAATATATATGGCCAAAGGTGAACTTAATGTTCTGGATCTACAGGGCTTTATAGGATCATAAGCTTAGAGCTAAAAGGGACCTTAGAGTTCATTAAGCCCAACCCTTTCATTTTGAACATGAAAAAACCAAGGCCCAGATAAAATGACATGCCCAAGGTTACAAAGCTAATATGTATCTAGAAGTCCCTGTCAGTAAATTTCCTCCACTAGCTGGTGCCAAGGAGAGCACATCCCTACTCTCCACAGGAAGTGATAAAATCAATATCTCAAAAGGTATACCACCCTATAAGTTCAAGTTGATCAACGGACTTCCTTGACCAAATGCCTATATTACCTTCTATATCAGATGACAACATTATCTAGAAATTCTGGGGCTCACAGTTCCCTCCCCATTGATTATAAGAACTAGAAGGCAGGAGGTGAAATTTTATATCTTTTTTTTTAATTAACTTTTGCTTATTTTTAGTTTACATCATTCATTTCCACGAGATTTTGAGTTACAAATTTTCTCCCCACCTTTCCCCTACCAACCACCCCAAAACAGAGATCCCACTGCATACACCCTCCCCCAATCTGTTCTCTCCTATGTCATCCCCCATCAACCCCCTGAGTTTCCAATAGGGCAAGAAGGATCGCCCACAAGATGGATATACATACACACACACACACACACACACACACACACACACATACACACACATATATGTACAAACATTTGATTATAGAACTTTAAATTCTAGATTTTTCCCTTCCTCCCTCGTCATCCAGCCCCCACTGGAAAGACAAGCAATTCAATATAGGCTGTACATGTGTAGTTATGCAGAACATCTCCACAATGGACATATTGTGAAACACTGACTATTTTTCCCTCCTTCCTATCCACACCCTCCTTGTTCTGTTCTTTACTTTGTCCCAGTCCATTTACATAAGCGTGTACTTCTAACAACCCTCACCCTGATCTTGCCCTCCCCTCCATCATCCCCCCTCTTCTCCCAATTCCCCACTAATCTCCTGTGCGACAAGATACCCAATTTAGAGTGTATGTCATTCCTTCCCTAAGCCAAATTCAATGAGAGTAAGGTTGACCCTTTCCCTTTTGCCTTCTTGTTCTTCCCCTCCATTGTAACAATTATCCTTTCCCTCTTCTATGAGATGATTAACTCCATTCTGTCTCTCCCTGTGTCCTCTCATTCTATTCTTCTCCCACCTCTCAATTTCACCTTTTAAAATATCAACGCTTCCTATTCAATTGATCCTGTGCCCTCTGTCTATATATACATATATACACACACTCAGATATGTATTCATACATATATATATATATATATCTACTCCTATATAGACATATGTGTATGTATATGTGTGTGTGTGTGTGTGTATACATTTATATTCCCTTCACCTATCTTCATACTGAGAAAAGCTTGATAAGCTACAATTATCATTTTTCCATGTTGGCATGTAAATAGTTCAACTTTGATAAGTTCTTTATGATTTCTTTTCCATGTTTACCTTCTCATGCTTGTATCTGAGTGTCAAATTTTCTATTCAGTTCTGGTTTTTTCAGCAAGAATGCTTGAAAGTTCTCCACTTCACTGAATGACCATAATTTCCCCCAAAACACTATGCTCAATTTTGCTGGGTAGGCGATTCTTGGTTTTAGTCCAAGCTCCCTTGATCATATCCTAGGCCCTTTGATCCCTTAATGTAGAAGCTGCTGGATCCTGGGTTATCCTAATCATGTTTACATAGTATTCAAATTGTTTCTTCTTGGCAGCTTGTAATATTTTCTCCTTGATCTGGGGACTCTGGAACCTGGCTCTAACATTCCTAGAAGTTTTCTTTTGGGGATCTTTTTCAAGAGGTGATCGGTGAATTCTTTCAAGTTCTATTTTGCCCTCTGGTTCCAAAATATCAGGCCAATTTTCCTTGAGAACTTCTTGAAGGATGATTTCTAGGTTCTTTTTCTGATCATTGCTTTCACGTAGTCCAATAATTTTTAAATTGTCTTTCCTGTATCTATTTTCCAGATCAGTCGTTTTTTCAAGGAGATATTTCACATAGCCTTCTATTTTTTCATTTGTTTGGATCTGTTTAATAGTATCTTGATTTCTCATAAAGTCATTTGCTTCTATTTGCTCCACTCCAATTCTGAAGGAATGATTCTCTTCAGTGAGTTTTTGAAATTCTTTTTCCATCTGGCAAATTTGACTTTTTAAGGCATTCTTCTCCTCACTGGCTTTTTGGGCCTCTTTTGGCATTTGAGTTAATCTATTTTTTAAGGTATTATTTTCTTCAGTCAGGTTGTTGACTCTCTTTTCATGATTTTCTTGCATCATTCTCATTTCTCTTCCCAATTTTTCCT
>JAQQSV010004776.1:0-14733 GCA_028646515.1 Pseudochirops corinnae | reverse complement strand
AGGCTTGTAGAGTTGTCTTTAGCTGTGCATTGTTGAGGATAGTCCAGTTTATCAAGGTTGGTCATCATATGTACGATGTGTCTGTGATTGTGTACAGCTTTTGCCTGGTTCTGCTCTTCTCACTTAGCATCAGTCCGTATAAACCTCTCCAGGTAATTATGAAGTCCATCTCCTTCCCATTTCTTATAGCACAATAATATTCCATTACATTCATATACCATAGCTTGTTCAGCCATTCCCCAATTGATGGGCATCCCCTATATTTCCAGTTTTTTGCAACCACAAAGAGAGCTGCAATAAATATTTTTGCACATATGAGACCTTTTCCCACTTCTGTAATCTCTGGGATATAATCCCAACAGTGCAAATACCTCATTCTTTATACTTCATTGATTTGTGTAGACATCTGAGGTCATGGTTCCATTCTTAGATTTTTACCTTCTGAGAATTTCTGGGCATCTCTTCTATTTACCTTTCTGCACTGTAGAAAATTCTTATGATAATTTAATGGACATATGTAGGTACATTTCTCCCCCATCCAGTCTTTTCAGATAGGTAGATAGATAAGTATGCATAGACAGACAGACAGATAGATAGATAGATAGATAGACAGACAGATGGCTAGAATGATATATATAATACATGCATATACATATATAATATACACACATATATATGTATATATATATATATATATATATGATACAAGACATACACATATACAATAAAAAGAGGCAGCATGAAATAAAGGATAGGAATGGAGTCATGACTGACCTCAGTGTCAGGGAGACCTGTGTTCGAATCCTGCCTCTGGCACAAAATGGTTGTAGGACCCTGTGTAAGTGACCTAATCTCAGTACTCTGGGCTACCCTCTAAGACTATAAATTCCAGAGTGAGTAGAAACCTGAAGTCTTTATTTCTTCACTGAGTTGTTTATGCCAAGGATTCTTAGCTCAAAGTCTATGATCTTGGTGTTTTAAAAATATATTTTGATAGATATTTTAATATGGTTGGTTTACTTTGTAATTCTATGTATTTTATGCATTTGAAAATATAAGAGAATATACATGAAAAGGGGTCTATAAGCTCCACCAGAATGCCAAAAAGAGTTGTGACACCAAGATGCTTAAGAAATCCTAGCCCATGATGAGGAAATTAGAGATCCAATCCCAAATGCAACACAGCAAATTCAACAAAGGACTTGGAAGATAATTAAAGGTAGATCCATCCAACACTAATTACCTTTAGAAATCCCTGCCCTGACAAAATTCCCATTGCAGGTAGCTATGGTTTTCAGTGTTCTTTTTAAATCTCTTCTGGCTAGCTTTACTCCTGCATCCCTTATGCTAGGTTAGGGCTGAATCCTCTACTGGAATCTCTTGGCAGGAAGATGATTCCCAAAGCCAGAAAATAGTATGAAAACACACAAACATTTTGAGATCTCACTTCCTCTAGACCTCAGTTGAAATAAGTGAGGTTCCTGGCAAACTTGTCTTAACTCAGTGTTGCTATACAAAATATTAGGGATATAAATCAATGTTCTATTTTATATTGGAAGGAAAATATCTGGGGGTTGTTTTGGGGGAAAGTGTATCAATTAAGTATTCTGCCCTTTGAACTAGTCACAACCTTTACTCACATGCACAATTGCCTATTTATTCATTGATCAAAAATTTATTGAGCATTATTTGGGTATGGTTACTTTACTTAATAAAGAGCATAAAAAGAACCATAAGACATGGTCCTTCTTTTATAGGAGTTTGAAGTCAACCAATCAATCAATGAGATTTTGTTAATTATTTACTATGTCAGGTACTCTGCTAAGTGCTGTGGGTCTAGAGAAAAATAAATAGTTCCTACCCTTGTGGAAATTTCATTTTAAATGACACACCATATACACAGGAATGGATATGTGTAAGGAAGGACTGGACTCCTCAGAGTCCAGACCAGTCTACCACCCCTAAGGAGTCCAATTCCTCCTTGCTGCACAAAATACATACAGAGTAGAAGTAAGGTAACTAGAGAAGGACAAACTAGTAGCTAGGGGTGCAGAGAGGTCTCTCAGTCTTGAAGGAGAATAGGGATTCTAAGAGCTAGAAGTGAGTAGGAAGGACATTCTCAGCATAGGAGATAGGTAAAGGAAAGGCATGGAGGCAGAAGATGAAGCATTGAGTGTGAGGAACAGCAAGAAGGATTGTATGTCTCTAGCATAGGGTGAGTATGTGCAAATAGTCGTAATAAGTCTAGAAAGAGTGGAAGGGTTCAGGTTGTAAAGAGTTTCACATGACCAATAGAGGAGTTTATAGTCTTAGAAGGAAGGCTCCTAGCACCAGCTAAGTGGCTTAGTTAGTAGAGCACCAGTCCTGGAATCTGGAGGACCTGAGTTCAAATTTGGAGTCTCAGACACTTACCACTTACTAGCCATGTGACCTTGGGCAGGTCACAACCCAATTTCCTTGCCTTCCCCCCTCCCAAAAAAAGAAGAAAAAAAGAAGAAAGGCCCTAGAATTAAAGAAGATCAGGAAAAGTTTCTTGTAGAAGGAAGAACTTGAGCTGGGATTTGAGGAAAATTAGTGAGGCCAGGAGGTTGATGAGGAGAGAGTTCTAGGAATGAGAGACATCCAGTGAAAATTCATGGAGTCTAGAGATGACATGTGGTGTGGGAGAATAAGCAAGGAAGCTAGAGTCATTGGATCACAGATTTCATGCAGTAGAATATATGAAGACTGAAAAGGTAGAAAAGGAGCATGTTATAAATGGCTTTTTTTAATTGACCTTGTATGTGATGAGTCACTAGGGTTTATTGAAGAGGGGATTGTATAACCAATCAATCAAAGATCTTCCAAGTACATGCATAAGAAATCTATTTGTGTTTGTTGAATAAACTTCACATTCCCCATGAGTTTTTCTATAAAACCGTCAAGCTAGGGGCACTTAGGTGGCACAGTATATAGAGCACCAGCCCTGGAGTCAGGAGGGACCTAAGTTCAAATCCAGCTTCAGACACTTACTACTGTGTGATCCTGGCAAGTCACTGGAGCCCAATTGCCTCCCTAAATAAATAAATAGAACCATCAAGCTGGGTCACATTTAAGTATTATTCAAATATCTATCAGGGAAAAAAGGAGAGAGAACCATTTTAGCTGAGCCTTTGAGAAGGAAATTGTTCATAGGGATGAATGAGGCACTGAAGATCTTGTGAGCTTTGTAGGATCCAGAGGATTTTGCATTCCCATTAGGGTTCTAGTGGCATTCTCTGCCCAAGACAATTAGGGCACAATGAGGAAATGCGGCTTCATAACTAAAAGGAATCCAGCAGAAAAGCTTCTCTGTACTTAAGGAGAATTACATGAGCATTTCTGTGAAGGGGAAAGCAGATATTACAGCAACTGAGAACTGAGAGTTAACCCTTTGGCATATATGCTTTCTAAGCTTGAGCTCACTTTGCCCTGGGCCCCTACCTGTCCAGGTATTAGAATTTCCCAGACTTTCAGAATGGATGCTTTCTACCAATTTGTCTTCTATGACCTTAGGAAATACCATTAACTAAAAGCAAATTAAGCCTGGATGACTAATTAATATCAACTGATAATCACGAAGAGATGCACACTGGTGCTTGTGGAAGGGCCAAATAAAATCATCCTCCAGGTGCTCAGGGGGAGGCGTAGGAACTGTCCTTAGGTAAACCAGTTTACTAGTGCAAACAGAGATTAGGTGAATGGCTTGAGAGTGTGCACTATATGAATTTAGGGTCTTGTGTTCTAAGCATTTCTTTTGTGGTAGAAGAAAAACATTGTTGGCTCAAATGAGAGAGACAGACAGACAGGCAGGCAGAGACAGAGAGACAGAGAGAAACAGAGACAGAGAGACACACAGACAGAGAGAGAGACACAGACAAAGAACCATTCAGTTTACTCTACTAATAATTAGGGATGATAGCGTTCTAGCTTAATAGGGATGAGAACAAACCACAGGACACAGATATAGATATAGACATAGATATAAATAACACACAGCATTAAAGACTAGGAGCAGAGCTGACATACACATTTTGCTGATGTGTGTAACACTTGGAATCCACTTGTGGTACTCAAGGCTGAGAGCCAACTCTACCGCGCTGTATAAACATAGGTGGGGAACAGGAAGAGAGGGTGAATTGAGAGTAATGATGCTGTAGTCAGCATTTTATTCCTAATTCAATTCACAGTTCACTTAAACCTAAACAGCTAGAGGCAGTTAGGTGGTGAAGTGGAGAGCATGCCAACCCTGGAGTTAGGAGGCCCTGAGTTCAAATCCTACCTCAGACCCTTACTAGTTATGTGACCCTGGCAAGCAATTTAACTCTGATAGCCTCCCAACTAAACAGCAGCCCCTGAATACCTCCTTATCTCCTCTAACATTTTCCAAGCTGCTGGAAGACACCACACATTAGGCAGTCTAAGTGTGGTCTCTTGTTATCCCTCTGTTCCACCTTTGCAGACTTCCAAGTGAAGCTGAGGTTCTTCCATAGTCTCCTGTAGTGATGCCAAGTGCCTTGGGCTTTGATGAGAACAGCCAGACCTTAATTGGTACTGCTCAGACAAGGCATTCCAAATGACTCCTATATTTTCTGCATCTGTTTGTGGGCTCCAAGGCAGTCAGGCTGTCAGCAAGTAGTAACTGAGCAGCCACAGACTCTGTGTCATGTAATAGGTACTTAGAGAACAGAGGTTACACACACACACACACACACACACACATACCCATACCCTCCCCCCCACAGGCACACATAGTCTCAGAACCCGAGGAACTGAGAGGGCAAGAGGGAAGATAGAACAGACGTAAAATGAATGGAAGTATTTCTATGATAGACATGTTCCCAGTAACCATGGGCAGTTCATGCACTCTGGCTGAAGGGAATATGTAGTTGGTCATTTAGACCCCATGATGAGGAACAGGGTTTGAGGGGAAGCATGAAGAGGATAACTGGTCATTGATAACAGAAGGAAAAGAAGAAACAATTCTCTCTCTGGGTGTCTGTTTCTCTCTGCTGTCTCTATCTCTCATTGTCTCTTCCTCCTTCTTTGTCTCTAAATCTGTCCCTCTGTCTTTATGTCTGTCTTGTCTCTCTGTCTGTCCCACTCTCCCTTTCAAACCTTCTAAGACTCTCCTAGCTCACCCTTGGACTTCCAGAAAGGTGGGGAGGAGATCACTTTCTCCTTCCTACTCCCATGAAGAAAGCAGTTTGCATATGGAAATGAGGTCATCATGTAAGTCAGTCAAATATTTTTTAAGTATCTACTATTTGCCCAGCACTGCCCTAAGTCCTGGTGATACAAAGAAAGGTAAAAGACCACCCCTGCCCTTAAGGAGCTCACAATCTAATGGGAGAAGCAAATACATAAAAATAAGCTGAAAAATGGAAGTGGAGAGGGACAGTGCTGGGGCAGGATGAAGTCCAGAGGACTGTGGTCAGGTGACTGGGAAATATTAAGATGGCTGCCCTAGGTGCCCTCCTTAAATAGTGGGTCTGGGAAGAGTTCTCCCCTCCCTCTACCCTCTCCAATCAGAAGTAGGAGGGAAGGACCCCAGAGGAAGAAGGTCCTGAGGAGGTGTGAGATTCAGGGCTGATGCAATCTTGTAGGATGATGAATTTCATGTGCTACTCTAGAGGAGCCTGAACCTTGATGTGAAGTCTCAAGCTGCCTCTTACACTTTTTGTGCTTCTTGCACTGGACGTAGGTGACTGAAGAGTGGTCACAAGATGAATGTTCCTAACCCTGACTAATAGATTATCACTTCCAAAAGTCTGGAGTCATGAAGAGGCCCAAATTCTGGTTGTCCAGTCAGAGATGCAAGTCATGGCACCTAATTAGCCCAATGATGCAGACCTTGAGTGAGCCACTACTCAAATAATCCAGATTGAGGTGAAAGGAAAGTCAGCTCAGCAGCTCCCCAAGTGTCCAGAAAGTCCAGGTGAAGGTGGCAGGTTTCCATGAGTCCTTTAAAGTGGCTCCTATATCTTCTCCATCTGTTTATGGGCTCCAAGGAGCCCTCCATTATGTATTGCTGTTTCACATTTTACGTATCAGTCAATGTAAATTTATGAGTCTTTTGTGTTTTAAGCATTTCTTATGGTGAGGGAAATATATCACTATCCTATATTTGAATGGCTACTACTTTACACATTGAGGAACATTCTAGAAAGAACCCTATTAATCCCTTTAAGGGGGGAACCATACACATGAGCCAAAGCTAAATGTTAAAAGATTTTCCCCAAGAGCCTGGGGTTGGGGCATAAATGGGTCAGAGGATCTGAGAAAGGCAGGATTCCCTTTCTTTGTGGTCAAGGTCCCTTAGGGCTAAATTGTTCCATCAAGCTCAGAGCTGGGGCCTTTTGGTGGGAAGAGGAATTTCCCTCCCCACTCTCGGTATGTCATGTTTTATCTTTCATTTGATTTCTTATCCTTCTTTCTGAAAGGTTTCTCCCACCTCCATTTTTCCTGGATCATTTTGTCTGAATTCCACTTTTGCTCTGTAAGAATAGTATTTCCTACATGTGCCTATTTCATATCACTCCAGTGGTATGTCAGCTTCGTGAGAAGATGAACTATGGCAAACATCACTCTCATTTGGCATTTTTGAATACCTAAAGGGCCTTAAATATAGGAGAGATTTGGTAAATATTTATTTCATTAATAGTAATGCTAGCCAGAACTTATAAAGCTTTGTAGTATTACCAAATCCTTCTCATATATTAACTTATTCGATCCTCACAAACAACTCTATGAGATTAATGCCATTATTATCCCATCTTACGGAAGAGGAAACTAACACCGAGAAAGGTTAAGAGACTTACCCAAGGTCATCCAGGTAACAGGTGTCTAAAGTGAGTATGGGGGACCTGGAGTCTTGAGGCTACATGTGGCTTTCGAGACCTTTGTCAAAAGACTTGAGTCCAAGTTATGCAGAACAAGTCCATTTATTAAGAGAATTTGTTCTGTGAAGTTCGAATTCAATCAAAGGGCTGCACTTGAAGACCTAGAGGGCTGCATGTGGGCTCCATGGCCACAGGTTCCCCACCCCTGGTCTAAGGTAACATTTGAATTGAGGCCACTAACTGCCTAAATTGAACTGATTTTTGTAATGGCTCTTAAGAGGTGTGGAATGAAGCATAATGATTCCTGTTTCCTAGAAAACATCCTTCCTAAAACATAATTCAACAAACTGAACACAATAACCCAGATATGGTTGTCAGTAGGCAAACTAGTACAATTATGTTTTTATAAATTATTTATTTATAATTCTTCATAAATTCTTCATTTATAATTATTGCCTCCACATTACCGGTGCTTTATCTGTGAAATGGAAATAAAAATGGCTTCACAAAAGGATTCCCACTTACCTTTCCAGGTCTATCAAAACTTATTCTTCTTAATGTGCAATCTGTACTTGACAAATTAGTCTGCTTGCTATTTCAGTTAATGCCTCCTATTTCCATTCCTTTCGCAGGCTGTTCCTCCTTCCTCCTCTCCCCTTTTCCAAGAATTACTATCCTCCTTCAAAGCTCAACTCCATTTCCACCTCTTAGAAGGCTTTTTCTTTCACCCTACTTGTTCATAACTGCCTCTTTTCCGCTCTCCAATAAATTCCTTTGTGTTTATCTTACATATATTTTTTTTCCCTTACCTTTATCCCTGTTATTTGTCAGAAGAGAGTGTAAGCTCCTTGAGGGTAGGGACTATTTGTCTTCTTTTGTGTTAGTATCCCCAATGCCTGGTACATAGTAGGCACTCGGAAATGTTGCAGAATAACTGAATGGATGAAGGAATGCATTTCTGTAGTCCCTACACTCCAGGTTTGTTATGAGGGTCAAATGAAGGAATGCCCGTAAAACTCTTGCGGACATTAAAGCCTAAATAAATGTCAGTCACGAATGCAGCAGACCTTCTTAGGAAGCAGCAGCCTCTTGTTCCTGTAAAACGCAAGGTTTTTACATGTTGGACCAAGCCACTTGGCCGTAAAATTGGAATTCCTTTACCCAACAATGTACCACCAGTTGCTCCTAAGAAGTTTCCTAAAGTCAAAGGGCATCAAAACTGAATTTGATGGAAGACGAACGTTTCCCTCTCGATCTAAACAATCACTTTTCAGTGACCACCTATGTGGCTTTTCAGGACAGGAGTATCATAGAGAATTGCTTGTTTTAGTCTAGTCCCATAATAATCACAGATGTGGGGAGTTCTAAAGTTTTGAAACTTTTTCACCCAAAACAGATTTGATTGGTCTGTAAAGAGCTATCCAGGGCACTAAGAACTTAAGTGACTAATTCTGTAACATGAAGCTGATCTGGATCAGAAGCAGGATTTAAACAAATGTCTTTCTGACTACAAGGCAGGCTCTGAATCCAGATCCACAGAACTGAGTAGCTAGGTGGTACAGCGAATAGAGCACCAGCCCTGGAGTCAGGGGGGCCTGAGTTCAAATCCCACCCCAGACATTTAACACTCACTAGCCATGTGACCTTGGGCAATCACTTAACCCCAATTGCCCTGCCCTCTCCCTCTCCCAAAAGCAAAAAAACACTTAAAAACAGAGAGAACAAATCCACAGAACTACACTGACTCTACTGACAAGTGAAAGCAGGCCAATCAGTGTCCAAAGTCTGTCCTGCTTGAGAAATTCCCTCTGGGAGGTGAACTGTTCTCACTTCACCTCAGGACGTTCTTCTGGCTGCCATGATACCTGACTACTGGCAAGCTGGCCCACTCTGTAAAGGACCCTGGGCCAAGGTCATTGCTATGGGACACTTGGAGAGAAGCATATAGCAATTACAATTGTGTTTGAGTTTTAAGTTAGTTCAGTGAATAAAACATTGACCAAGGATAATCATACATAGATTCCTTTCCTTTTCATTCTATTGTACATGTATACACATATATGTATTCAAATACCTATGTATCGATATCTATATTGCTTATACAAGAGCAAACAAAACACATAACACGCACCAATTGGAGTATAGATGTAGATGTCAATTTCAATATATCTCCTTGGATATCTCTATATCTGTCACTAAGGAGATAGATCCAAACATGTATCTCTATCTCTATATCCAAGGATGGAGGTGTATGTGTGTATCTATATGTGGGTATCTGTCTGTCTGTATACATATGTATATATATGTATATATATATATATATATATATATACACACATATGTATATATATATGTATATGTATATATACACACACATGCATACATCCTTGGATATATCCCTTGGAAATATATGTATGTGTGTGTGTGTGTGTGTGCATCTATGTCTATATCTATATCTAGATATCAATATTGCTATATCTCCAAGTAGTAAGCGGTATGCTTGTGTTAATCTTATGGAAGTGAATGTTGGAAACTAGAAAATAAAAAGAAATAGATAAATGAATGAATAAATGGATGGATGGATAAATAAATAAATGAGTAGATGTAGAAATTAATGAATAGGTGAATGAAAGAAATAGGCCATTAGTGAGAAAGGGGACACTGAATTGAAAGAGCACTGGGCAAGGAGGACAAAAATCTAGACTGGAGTTCTTCTAATACGAGCTCCAAATAGAACTTCAAGTCCTACTAACTAACTGTACAACATTAGGAAAATGATTTCTCTCTAGGTTTTGATTTCATCACTTGTAATGGTGGTTGTGGTGATGTGGTGATTACATTGTTGTAATGGTGGTTGTGGTAACGGGGCATGAATATGCATGTGTCTGGTCTCTGTTGGACTGGATAATCACTAATACTTGATTCCTTCCTGTCTCTGCAGTGATCTTACACTTCACTCCCCTCCACTTGCTCTATGATGCATTCTCACCAGGCTATGTGGAGCTCCTTAAACAAGGCACTCCAATCTCCCATCACCATGCCTTGTGCTGGCTCTCACCACACCATCCTCACCTCTGCCTTTTGGTTCCTTTGGCTTCCTGTGGCTCAAGTTCAGCCTTTTACAACAATCCTTTCCTGGACCCTTCAGTTGCTAAAACCTTTTCCTCTAAGGTTACTGTCCACCTGTTATCTCTGTCTCTTATATACACCTATTTATTTACATGTGCTCCCTCCCCCGACCCCATTAGAATGTGAGTGCTTAGAGGTAAAGAATTGGCTTTGCCTTTCTTTTTAATCCTGGTGCTTAGTGCATGGCCTAGTACTCGGTAAGTGCTTAATAAGTGCTTCTTGACTGACTACCAGTTATGACACTGTGAATTTTTAATTCTCCAAAATTTAAGATTATATATATTTTTAAAAAGATACACATTTTGGGGGGTGGCTAGGTAGCACAGTGAGTAGAGCACTGGCACAGGAGTCAGGAGAACCTGAGTTCAAATCTGGCCTCAGACACTTAACACAAAAACTAGCGGAGTGACTTTGGGCAAGTCACTTAACCCCAATTGTCCTACCTTCCCCCCTCCAAAAAAAAAAGGAAAAAATAAAAATAATAAAAAGATATAAATTTCCCTGACCAAATTTTTTCCTTTTTATTTCTGTCTTACTCAAGCTCTGAACTCCCACGGCAAAATCATTTCCCTGAAGCAAGTGACCACCAAGAAAGTAGCTTTTTTGGTATTTTAATAGGAGCATTAAAAAAATATATAGAAAGATATATTGTACTGGGATCAGAAGTAATAGCTATTGAATAGTTCCCACTGTTCTAATTCTGGACATTTTTTTTTCTATGAGGTCTGCAAAATGATGTTTGCCTTAGGTTACAATAGGCAAGGCAAAATTCCACTTATGCCCCAATGTGGCCAGGGAGAACATCTGCTCCCTGTATCACTTGGTGCAGGTCTCCCTCTATGGGTGTAGGCCAGTGGCTTTTCTTCCATAAACAGTGCCTAAAGTCAGCCTCAGCAGTTGGGTTTGTCTGTCACCAGCTACATCTAGAATGCTGTTCTAGCCATATTCGGTAGGTAAAATTATTTCTACCTGTTTACTATATCATAAGGATACTTTAAAGATCAGTAATTACCCCTAAAATAATTTGAAGGAAAAGATTTTTTCCAATAAACTACACTGAGTCTCAAAAGAAGCTAGGGATTCTGAGAAACAACATTTATATTCAAGGTGTTATTTAGTATTATTATGAACAGTAATAAAATTACCATTGTTAAGAAGAAGAAAGAGGGCTGGAGGGCCGCAATAGGGAACAAAGAGATGACTAGGATTCCAAGATTTGGAGGAGGAAAAACAATTTCAAATTTGAATGAATACAGCACAGATAGCATCACTAATATAAATATTACATATATAATATATAAATTACTAGCTATTAATATCCATCTTAATCAAGAGCTCATTTTATAATACAACAGAAGTCTATTCTGCTGCAAATCTATATATTTAAGGATCAAAGGACAGAAATAAGGTCTATATGATTTGGTAAATGAAGCCACCCAAACCTAAAAAATTTGAAAAACTGTATTGATCAAAATATAGGTAACCTACATAAATATAGGTCACATCTCCAAGATAAAAATTCCTCGGGAGGAAAAAACAAACAAACCACATGAACACTGAAATAATAACACGGATATAGGCTGTCCTCTGACTTTATGTATTATGTTAGCTACATTGGATGGTGGTTATGGGGTGGGAAAGAGAATATAGAGCGTATATAGATCAAAATGATTAGTATTATTTTTCTTCAATAATTGAATTTAAAAACCATGCAGGGAATCTTGCTTGATAACCTTCTATGACAGTTTGCATTACATAACTCTCTTCTGTTTTGGCAAATATTCCTCTTTATTGCTTTAAACCGACAATTCATTGAGTAACCGCATGTCTTCTTTCAGTACCACAGTCACATACACAGAAAGCTCACTGAGTTAGTGTTCGCTGAATTCTCTGTAGCTCCATTTCTCCAATCTATTCCCATTCTCTGACCCCAAACTGATAAGTTTTGGAGTGAAGAAAACCTAAGATGTGTATGTACATCCTGTTTATATACTATATATATATAATTTTTTTCTTTCTTTTACCCTATGGGGAAAAAAGAAAAAAAAAGCCCTCCTATATGGCCTGGTGGGTATTTATAGCACCTCTGTTAGAAAGGCTACAGCTGGTTTTGTTTTACCTTTTTAAAAAGATATGTGGAAAGGCTGGTTTTTTTTTTTCCTTTTTGTTTCTTCTTTTTTTATGCCTTAAATAGTGCAAATGCCAAAGTAACAAAAACGCTCAGAGTCCTGTGAAAAATCAAAGCATGCTCTCTGTGGCCATGAAATAGATTCTCTGTCTCTCATAAGGCAGGGGCTCATGAGTATATCCCTTTATGGAGTTTCCTTCCAGAAATGGTAGAAGTGTGAAAAGTGAGAGGCTCTAAATGATGAAAAAGGAGATAAAATACTTGACTTGCTCCCAATCCCATAAAAAAAGATGGAGGAGAAAGTGTGTGTTCCATAGGATACTTCTACCTGACCTGCCTCAGGCCAGGGACTCAGCTGCCTCCCATGACACTATCAGGAGACCACAGCAAAGTCCGTGTTTGTGGCATGACATGTCGACTGAATTCAGATGTAGTGGCAAGAGGGGAGGAAAAAGGCTCTCATCCTAGTTCTGCCATTTAACCGGCTATGTGACTGGCAGCAAACTGCTTAGCCTTTCTGAGCTGCCAGAAAATCAGCAGTAACAGGAGATAATAATGGTAATAACAACAATAATAAGAGCCAGCATTTGTGTGCCAGGCACTGTTAGACATCTTCAAAATGTCTCATTTCATTCTTACAACAACCTTGAGAGGTGCTATTAGTAACCCCATTTTACAAATAAGGAAACTGAGGCAAGTAAAGGTCAATTGACTTGCCCAAGGTCACTTAGCTAGTAAGTATCTGAGGCTGAAGTTGAACCCAGCTCTTCCTGATTCTATCCACTAAGCCATACAACTTTTAGGTTGCATGGATAGCATGCAAGACTTTACTGATAGTATCTCTGCATCTTTACAGCAATTGCAATTTATGACATAGAAATTCAGAATTTAAAAACTTTATGTCCAGGGCCCACTAATTTAATCCATCGGAAGCTAAATATAATAAAACTAAAAGCATGTGTTTAAAGCTTTGTATGGTTTCTATTTCATTCCACAGCTATCTATTGGATCCTCAGACCAAGTTAATTGCTTTGCAAATACACCCATTGTTAAAAATATGTGAAAGTAAAAATAGGGCAAGCCTGTTATCAACAACACTGCAGTCTTAGAACAAGAAGAGAAAGTAGAAAGAGAAAAAATCCACCAATCACCACCTAAAAGATGTGACGTGGAAAACTTACGGGAATATTAGAGTCAAATTCTGAAACTTCCAGATCAAGGAGAAAACTCTACAAGTAACAAGAAAAAAAAATTTTTTAATATGGTGATTCCATTAGATTAGAATCACACAAGACCTAACAGTGCAACACTAAAAGACCACAGGTCTTGGAACACTAGATATTGAAGAGCAAAAGAACTAAGGTTCTGGCCAAAAATATGATACCCAGCAAAAAACTAAGCATAAACCTGAATGGAAAAATGGACATTTAATGAATTGTCAGACTTTCGGGATTTTGTTTTTTAAAAAAAAACAAAACTGAACTTTACAGAAGATTTAACATGTAGGATCCAAGAGAACTGTAAGGTATATATCAAAGACTAATTGCAAAGGACTCAGTAAGGACAGACTGTTTACTTTTTATATGAGGAAATAAAAAACGTATGTCTGAGATTGTTATTAGTAATTGGGTAATTTGAAAGAAAGATTGGGGTGGACCTGAGTATGATAGGATTCTAAAAAGTAAAATCTTTTAGGAAAAAGTAAAGAGTAATTACCTTATACAAATGAGGTGTGAGAGGAAGAACTGACACAAAGGAATCAGATGGAGGAGGAAAGCTGGTAGTTCTGGAAACCTACTTTTATTGGGAATAGGTTTAAGAGGGAATAATACACACACACACACACACACACACACACACACACACAGACACATATTTAGAAGAGTATAAAAGTCTTCTAAATTCAGAAATAAATAAAAAGCTAATGGGCTAGGAATGAGGGGGGGATAAGGGAAGGATTTTAAGAGGGGAAGATGAGGGAATAGGATAAGGGGGGTAAAGAAGGGAGTTTAGATTTATAGGAATGGGAAGATAAGGGGGGTATCGGGGGGAGGATAGGTTAAGTAATAGGAGGACAAGGTAGAAGTAAAGTAGAAGAGTAAGTAGAATAAGAAATAAGAGATACACACAAACATAAAATACATATCAGGAGTAGAATTTATTAGGGAAAAAATCAGGGGTACTAATCATGATCTCAAAGTTAAAGCTACAATATAGATTTAATCAAAAGAGAAAATAGGGAAACTACACTATGTGTCAGGCAAATTTATCAATATTGTTTAAGACTATCTAAAATAACTAAACAGTATAGGATTGTAATATTGCTCTAGTATAGAAAATGAAGAGTTAGTGGACTTAGAAAAATATGGAAAGACTAGGACTTATGGAGAAAGAAGTTATCTACCGTCAGAGAAACATAGAACAAATAAAGTATGGTCTTACATAGATGCATATCTATGTCTATATATGAGTATGATTATAGATACCTAAGTATATTTATGTGTATGTAAATATATGTATGTATATGTATATATATGTATATGTGTATGTAAGATTATAGATACCTAAGTATATGTATGTGTATGTAAATATATGTATGTATATATATATGTATGT
>JAQQSV010004775.1:0-14733 GCA_028646515.1 Pseudochirops corinnae | reverse complement strand
ATATGTCTTCTATACCTTTATGTAACTTAATGAAATATGTGTGTATGCATGTGTATAAGCACATTATGTATGTGTATATGTGTATATGTATATGTATATAAATGAAACTAGGATTGCCTGAGGGATCACTTCTTATTATCACTTCCAGTGTTTCTGTTTTTCTTCCAGATGTTTAGTTTAAAAACAATATGTTATTGTTTGTTTATATCCCTTATGACACTCATCATAGTACTTGGAATATCATGCATTTTCAATGTGTACTTATTGATCAAATAATTGATTGGTTCTAGTGAACCTTTTAAAATATAAGGCTAGAAGTTCTTTTTAGAGATTTTATTTGATGAGAATACAAGAAAATGAATTGCAAGGTTTTGTTTTGTTGTTTTGTTGTTGAGTTCTGTCCAACTCTTTATGACCCCAAGAACCATAACATTCCAGGCCCTTCTATTCTCCACTATTTCTCTAAGTCTGTCAAAGTTCATGTTCCTTGTCTCCATGACAATATTTATTCATCTAATTTAAATGTGTTTCATTGCATTTCCTTTAAATGGTAAGTTTAGTCCATTTGCATTTTTAAAACCTAGAATATAAAATATAAATTTATTTCTTCCTATTTTCAATAAATGAGTTGCCATACTTCAAAGTTAAACTAATGGATTATTAAAGTTGTATGCAAAATATCTCTACACTGATCACTTAGAAACCAGAAAGTATTTTTCTTCTCAAGAAATGTGACTTGAAAGAATGGGTAGTTTTATGGTAAAGCCTTATTTAAAGTTTCCTTTCCTATAAAATTGAGCTCCCAATCACTACCATTATCATGCTTCAAGTCAACAAGTCCAGAGATGCAAACAGAAGAGTTATTAAAAATTTATCCCTGCATTAAATGCCTGCGTGATTAATAGTGAGAAAAAAATATGTTGTCATAAATCTCCACACTAGCACTAAACCCCTCTTCTCATAAAAATATTGTGATTTGCATGTGATGGTTATACCTCAGAATTTATGAACAACAAATAGCAACATGACAGAAAAAAAATTCTTACTGTGAAACTGGAGAGATACAGACGCAATTGGAATATTCAAAGTATTTCAAAAAGAGGTAGACAGGAAAGAGATTCTCTATTAGTGTTCAGCTTTGTTACCTGCATGGTGCAAAATTAACTTCAGTTTGAAAGAATGGCATTGGTGTAATTGTAGCTTTTGACCAGCACTTTGGGACCATCTGATGTGAACTAAATCATTTTATCGATGAAAGAAAATTGAGTTCTACCTTGAAAGGTTAATTGACTTCCCCAGGGCCACTAAGGTAGCTTGAGTGGAACTCAGGTTTATTGCCTCACAGGTAAAATTGCCCCGCCTCTTTTTTATTATGTTGCTTATTCACAATAATTATGCTTGCTAGAAATTTATATTGCCAAGACTTGTTTTATTCTCTTTTGTTTGTTTGTTTGTGTCCTTGTTACTATAGAGCAATTAGAAATTCAGGTAGTTGTATAGATGACTCAGACCAGAAATTTCCTTTTAGGTAAAGGGAAAGGAAAATTCATTGTTATGGAAAAACTCAAAGTTATATATGGTAATGTATCAGGTAACTTGAATGATATGGTTTGAGCTTCTGAATGGACTATATTAATCAACTGGGCCATGTAATAATTATTTTTTTTTGTAAAATATAATCCATGCTTCTTTGCTTTTAGTAATCTATCTATCTTGGTAAAAAATATGTAGATGAAAGCAGATGAGAGTGATCTGGCCAAATAGAGCTTTCAGTCAAATATACAGTATACTTTAGAAAAGTGTATTTCTAGCGACTTGAAAGTATCCATAGAAGTTTTCCCTTCCTTGTGATGGGACAGTCTACATATCAAGTCAGGAGATACTCTATCCAGGAAAGATATAGATTGAGGTTTCTGTTACTTCTCAGTGAAAATCTCACTTCAACTTTGCAGGAAATGGGGCCAAAACAGTGGGGTATCCACAACAATGAAAGGTGTTTTAACATGAATTGGTTATCAGCTATTACCTTCTAAAGGATGGATCTGGAGAGGGGAGAAATATGATATGAATAGTGATAAAGGAAAAATTGAGGATGCCACATGGTACAATAGGGAAAGCATTGGGTCAAATCCGGGTTCAAATTTTGTCTCTGATGTTTAGTAGCTGTGTGACTTTGGGTAAGTTACTTGCCATTCCTCGACCTTAGTTTCCTCAACTGCAAAAATGAGAGAGAATGAACTTCATAGTCTCTGATACCCTTTTTAGCTCTGAACTCATGATTCAAAATGTAATTGTTGTCCAATTCTTGGTTACCATTTAATTATGCCTCCTTGGGGTACAGTATGCTTTTGAAATATATTCATCAAATGCTAAAGGAAAGCAAAAGTTCTTCCTTTCTTAGGTTGGACTATTGCAATTGATCCATTGTCAATGAGGTGAGAAGATTGTATATTTTTCTATTGGTAATTGTGGAGTTGAAATGATCTATTCATAATCTTCTGGACAGTGAGGTGATGCAGTAGATAGAGCTCCAGGCCTGTAAAGCTCATCTTCTTGAGTTCAAATCTAGCTTAAGATACTTACTAGCTATGTGACCCTAGGCAAATCACATAACCTGTTTGCTTCACTTTCCTCACCTGTAAAATGATTTGGAGAAAGAAATGACAAGCCACTTTAGTATCTCTGCCAAGAAAACCTCATATGGTTTCACAGTCAGACATGACTGGAAAACAATTGAGCGACAACAAATCCATAATCTTCTAGCCCCTTCTGTGACCAAAAATAAGCAGTTATTTTCAATGGCCTATATAGAGGGATATATGTGGCACTGGAAAAGAAGGATTATCAAACTCAATATTTTATACAACATAAGACTTGCAATCATGAACCAGAACATCAAAATATTGTATTGAAAAAATTACTGAACATGGGCTTGACTACTCATTCTCAAACTAGCTCTGTGACTCTGGATAAATCAATGTCTTTGAATCTTCTTGTTTGACTCAGAGGTGGGGAAGCCTAATATAGTTATGAATAATTTGCTTTTAATTCCATATTCTAATAAAAGGTTTTGTTTAAAAACTAGTTGGAAAAAATAAAATCTCTTTTTTCTGTCACTTGAATTAATATATGCTAATTGTATTAAATCTTTTATGAAAATTTTGAGAAATTCCTTGAAAACAGCAACTCTAATATTCAGCACTTTACCAAAATGATATAGTTTATCTTATAAAGTAATTAGTTCTATGTCACTAGTGGTCTTCATGTGGAGAGGCTGCAGTAGGAGAGATTTCTATTCTTTGAAGCTTAAATGGAGGTTAAACCTCCTAAAGCCCCTTGTACACTTAAGATACTGTGATTCTATGTGTGCTTTTCCATTGAAACTTCCTATTGAGCCTAGTTAAAAGAATGGTTCACACTCACTGGGTACTCAATAATCATTGAACTGATGATTATTAGGGCTCTAAGATTCCATGAAATAAAATTAAAAAAAAAAACCAACAACTGTGTGCCTTGTTAATGGTCCACATACTCAACAACAACTACTGTTAACACTTGAAAGTGTTAGATTGCTCTCTGTAGTTCTGTGTACTGGATTGACTAGACTAAGTGGCAGTGACCTAAATAATGAAATCCCCATCACATCACAGTTTCATAGTCTTATATTAGGCCAGCACAGTATAAAGCAAAGTGATAGTTTTCTGAAAATATTTTAAGTGTTGAGTGTTTATAGCTAACTAAAATGCAAAGAATGAAACTCACATTATTATTTCAGTGATTTGGATAACTACGGAAAACAAAAACAACAACATTGCATGCCTTAAATCTCAAGGTCTGGGCAGACTTAGGCGATTTCAAGTAAGTTTCCTTCCCCTTACTTAGATAAATACAATTTTGCTGCCCAGTCCTAAAGATAACTGGAATTATTTTTCTTTAATTATCTTAATTTATTAGTCAAAAGTAGATTTCATTTAAAAATTCAATATTCAATTCAATAAATATTTGCTAAGTACCTAATATATAATAGGAACTGTGCTAGACACTGGGGATACAGATGAGAAAGAGACAGTCCCTGCCCTCAAGGTGCTTGCAACCTAATGGGAGAAGACAATATACTAAGGGAAGCTGGGAACTGCAGGGATGAGTCTTGCTTTGGGAATTGAAACCAAGGAGAGCTGAATCAGAGAATCCAAGGTAATTCATCTATAATCAAAATTCTTAGAGTGTTCTCTGGGTTCATATAGCCAGTATGTGTTATAGGCAGAACTAGAACCCAGATTTTCTTGATTTCAAGGCCATGTTTCTGGATATTATGCCATGCTGCCTTACTACACTTGTTAATGCTTTCCACAATTTAGTTTTATGGAAGAGAAGGAATAGAAAAGAATGGAATGGAAGAGACACAATGAAAGTTTAACAATCTGCTCCAGTGAGCCAATATGAGCTAGCTCTGTTATAATCCAAGAGGGAGATATAATTTAGCTCAATATATGAAACTATTTAAGAACAGAATGATATCAATGTGCTCCTCATCACTAAAGGTAGTCAACTGAAGATAATATGGTCATTTGTTAGGAATGGCATGGAGGCTAGAGATGGCATTATACCTCTTTTACTAGGTACTGTGTGACACATGAGATTCCTTCCAATTCTTAGATACCATAATTCTATGATTTCATTAATGATAGTATTATTGTCTTCATTTTCCAATGAAGAAACTGAGGCTCCAAGAGTTGCCCATTAAGATTCACATAGCTAGTAGAATTGAACCTATATTTGGGCCTTTCTCTCAGTCACTTCTTATAGCTCTTTTGACTAATTTCAACCAGAACAGGATTCCCACTGTCAACTGCATTCTGGGTTAAGCATCCCTTCCTCTGTCAGAGATATCCAAAAGATCCATCCACTTTAACCTTTAAACTCACTTTAACTTTGGTGAGTGATAGGGGCATCTGTCCTGCCATTACTTCTCAAGCTCCTATGGGACTTGTCATTTACCCTGATACTTTCCTACCTAAGCACTACTTGGTCTTTCTATTAGTCATGAACTAAACATAAATATGAGCCCTTCCCAACATATTGTCTATTCCAATTTAAATGTGCGCTCCTTGATAGCAAAGACTGCCTTAAACTTTCATTGTGAATATTTAGACCTTGTAAATCCACAATTGCTATACACTTGAGCTTGATTTATTGATTTGTTGGTTATCTAGAATTAAGAGAGTGATAGAGGAATTTTAATTATTCAGATTAATGTTTAAAAGTATGCATACATTTATATTCCAGAGCTTTTTGTAAACATTTATTGGTACACCTCTGCCTCTATCCAAATTTATGTTATGCTGATTCATTTGCTTTGTACAGGTGACTATTTCTTATTTAGCTTTAGTGTTTTTTTTATGGCAATATGAGTGACTCAGGATAAGAAAGTACAGAGGGGTTTTTGATCTGCTCTTTGGAAGGAATCAGCCCATGGATTAGATTAAAGATTGAAAGACTCATTGCATTGTGACTTCCTTACTAAATGTGTTGCTTTCTGCATGGTTATTTACTGCTTTTAAATAACTGATCTTCCTCCTACCCCCCATTTTTAGAATGGTCTCATTTTCCTGATGCTCAGGTGCTAAGGAACTGAATGCCTAGCTTCTAACCACAATACTCCAGAGTCATGTAAAGGTGGAATATTCTAATTTTCCTATATAGTATGATTCTTACCATGTGGTATAGTATCAACCCCACAGAGAGTTGTCACACTGTGGATTCTGGTCTTATTTACTGTTCAATTTTCCTCTTGAATCTAATCCAAGAATGATTGTAGTGCTAGACTTTATCTACCTATAGGACAACCTCATTTCCTGTCACTGATTCAATGATATTTGAGTTTTGTTGATTTTAAGATGGCTATACTTTGGTTATATTTAAGTCAGAATTATTCAAGCTAAGCTGATTCATGCTACTGACTACCCTGATGAAATAGTAAATATTTGGCTGCAGCTCTGTAGTTTGAAAGGCAATAATAATTAATTTTTTATATTTTATCATCATTTGACAATACATACTTCATACAAATGTTTAACCCAAATATCATAAAATTTGATGACACTTTAAAATACTTTAATGAATATTTCCTAAAATTTATTTTAAGTAATTCACTCACTTACTATTTGTAGATGCTGGAAAGTGACATATGTAAACATCAGCAGAAGTATAACTACATTTCTTTTAAAATGATTTATCCAGTCATCCTTTTTTTTAATTTTTAAAAATTTTATTTAATTAAAAAACACTTTTATCTGCCTTGTATCCCCTCCCCCTTCATTAAAAAACAAAACAAAATTAAGCAAAGTAAAAACAAAAATGTCTCATGAATTTGCTCAGCATTCTTTGGCAGGGACCACACTCAACTCAGTATCATTTCAACTTTTGTATACATGCTACTAAAGTGAATAGTCGTTATTTATTTTTTGGGGGTGTGTTTTTTAAATTAATTTTTAGTTTTCAACATTCATTTGCACAAGATTTTGAGTTACAAATTTTGTCCTCCTCTTTCCCCAACCCCCACACCAAGATATTGAGCCTATTGAATATCTCTTCCCCCAGTCAGCTTTCTCTTATATCTTCTCCCATCCCCCTCTAACTTTCTGGTAGGGCAAGATGGATTTCTATACTCCATTGCCTGTATATCTTATTTCCCAGTTGCATGTGAAAAATAATTTTTTGCCATTTGTTTTAAAACCTTTGATTTTTTGGTTCTTTCTTTTTTTTCCTTCCTGACCCACCACCAGTGGGAAGACAAGCAATTCAATATAGATTGTATATGTGTAGTTATTCAAAACATTTCCAGAGTAGTTATATTGTAAAAGACTAACTATATTTCCCTTCATCTTATCCAGTCCGCCACTTATTCTATTTTCTACTTTGACCTTGTCCTTTTTCAAAAGTATGTGCTTCTAACTCCCCTCTCCCCCAATCTGGCCTCCTTTCTATCATCCTCCCTCATATTACGTTCCTCCCTACTTTCCTATAGGGTAAGATACCCAAATGAGTGTGTATATTATTCCCTCCTTAAACCAAATACAATGAGAGTAAAGTTGACCCATTCCTTTTCACCTTCCTGCTCTTCCCCTACATTATAACAATTTTCTCTTGCCTCTTTTATATGAGATAATTTACCCAATTCCATCTTTCCCTTTCTCCTTCTTTCATTATATTCCTCTCGCACCTCTTAATTTTATTTTTTTTACATATTGTCCCTTCCTATTCAACTGATCCTTTACCCTCTGTCTATGTATACATGTACACAATATGCACGCTCACATATGTATTTATACACACATACACTTTCCTATACATACATATATATGTCTATATGCATATACACATACATATTCCCTTCAACTATCCTCATACTCAGAAAAGTCTCATGAGTTACAGTTATCATTTTTCCACGTAGGAATGTACATAGTTCAACTTTAGAAAGTTCCTTATGATTTCTTTTTCCTGTTTACCTTCTCATGCTTCTCTTGCTTCTTCTATCTGAAAGTCAAATTTTCTGTTCATATCTAGTTTTTTCATCAAGAATTGAAAGTCCTGTCATTGAATTACCATATTTTCCACTGAAACAATATAATTAGTTTTGCTGGATAGGTGATTCTTGGTTTTAATCCTAGCTCTTTTGACCTCTGGAATATCATATTCCAAGCCCTGCAATCCCTTAATGTAGAAGCTTCTAGATTTTGTGTTATCCTGATTGTATTTCCAAAATATTCAAATTGTTTCTTCCTGACAGCTTGTAATATTTTCTGCTTGATGTGGGAACTCCGAAATTTGGCTGTAATATTCCTAGGAGTTTTCTTTTAGAGATCTTTTTCAAGAGGTTTTTGGTGAATTCTTTCAATTTCCTTTTTTTCCCCTCTGGTTCTGGAATATCAGGGAAAGTTTCCTTGAAAATTTCTTGAAGGATAATTTCTAGGCTTTTTTTTTTTATTATTATCTCTCCTGGATATATTTCTTACGTTAGTGTTTTTTCCAATGAGATATTTCACTTGACCTCTTTTTTTTTTCGTTTGTTTGGATCTGTTTTATAGTATCTTAATTTCATATAAGGTCATTAGCTTCCGTTTGCTCCAATCTTACTTTGAAGGAATTATTCTCTTCAGTAAAGTTTTGAAATTCCTTTTCCATCTGGGTAATTTGGCTTTTTAAAGCATTCTTCTTCTCATTGGCTTTTTGTGCCTCTTTTGCTATTTGATAGTCTATTTTTAAGGTGTTATTTTCTTCAGTGTTTTGGGGGGGTCTCCTTTTAGTAGGCTGTTCACTTACATTTCATGAGTTTCTTGCATCATTCTCATTTCTCTTGCCAATTTTTCCTTCACTTCTCTTACTTGATTTCAAAAATCCTTTTTGATCTTCTCCATGCCCTGTAACCATTTCATATTTTTTGCAAGCTTTTGATGCAGGAGTTTTGACTTTATTGTCTTCTTCTGGTTCCATATTTTGATCCTTTTTGTCCCCAAAAGAGGATTTTATGCTCTGATTTTTGCTTCCTCTGCTTGCTCATCTTGCCAGCCAATTGCTTGACTTTTGAGCTAGATCTCTGCTTCCAGAGTGGAAAGAGCTGTGTCCCAAATCTCTGGTATTTTCATAAATGTTGTTAAAAGTCTGAGGAGAGTGGCCTCTCTACAGATACCACAAGCTCTGGCACACTGGCATCTCTCACCCCAAAACCACTACCCAAGGCCATGATCCAAATCTAAGCAGGTCAAAGCAAGAGCAATTACCCTCTGAATGGTTCTTTGGTCTTCCTACAATCTGCAGGTGAGGAGTTCTAGAGGCAATCATGTGGCAGCAGCTTCAGGTGCTGTGCCTCCACCACCTCTTGCCCCAGGGGCAGGGGTTAGACCATCCTGCTCCATCACCAGGTTATATCAGAGTTCCCCACTGACATTTTACTTTTTCTTTGGCGTTTATGGGTTGAGAAGTCTGGAAACCACCACAGCTGCTGGTGATTCACTTTCCTGAAGTCTACTCTGGCCTGTCTGTGCTACTGGCTGGGGCCTCCCCAGGTCTTCGAGTGTGTGGCTCATCCAGGTCTGCCCTTGGCTCCCAGCCTTGTGCAATAGACCCTTCCTGTCAGCCTTCCAGGGTGGCTTCAGTGGGAGATTTGTTTCTCTCTGTCACTTTGTGGGTTCTGTAGCTCTAAAATTTGTTTATAGTCATATTTTGCAGATATTAGAGGTGGTTGGGGAGTCATAGTCATTAATTCTTGAGGAAGAAAAAAAGCTTCCCTGGTTGTAGTAATTGTTTTGACCTCCAAAATTAAAGATTGGAGTTCTACGGAACTAGAAATAACAGCTTTGGAGAAACGATTGGAAAAATAATAGTGCAAAATCTCCTTCTACTAGTTTTCCCCTTTCTCCAAGGTGAAGAGTTAGACTGGGGAAATGCAGAAGCTGTCAAGTCAGTTTGGCCTGCTGCCTTGGTCTGTGAGGACTCAGTGTTTATCTGTCTATTTTCAGGATGATTTAGCACTCTTTGATCCATTAGATAATGAATGAGCATTCGAACATATGAGTGACTAGCTCACTCTTTTCCTCATGGCACTTGATATCAATGAGACATAGCAGAACATTTTTTTTCCAGATTAAACTAATCAATCATTCCATTTCAAAATCCTACTTATCTCTATTGGGTATAGTAGTACCAGGAAATACATGTATGTGTGTGTATGTGTGTGTGTATGTGTGCATATAGCTGCACACTCACACACTGAAAGTACTTAGAATATAGATGATCCCAGACCAGTTATGGTTTCTTTATTCAGAGTCCTGAACGTCATGTTTGCACATTTACTTCATTAAAAACAATATACAAAGCCAATTTTGTAAATTCTCCTCCTTGTCTCTTCTCCTTGCAGACATTTTATTCTAAATATGTTCTTTAAGCACACAAATGTTCTTTTCAGAAACACTTTTTATCAGCATTCCTCATATCAACAATTCATTTGCAGGACTCTATTTAATATATTTTCTTATGTACTGTCCCTATAGATTTCTGGTGAAACTTATGCACAGGAAGAAGTAATAAAACATCTGTCATGATTTGGCTAATGGTGATGAGTTTCCTATATTAGATAGGAACAAAACAAAACAAAACAGTGAAATGGTCTTATTTTAGATTCTATTATGTTGTCTCCATGATTTTCTCACTCTATTTTTGCCAACTTGTCCTTAATTCAGGAAAAGTGACAAGCCATTCTTTCCTGTTCCTTTTGTTTTTCATTGTTGGAAGATTAATTTATATAAAAAATACCACATTAAAGTTACCCAAAATCTCAGGAACTACCTAAATATTGAGGAGCTTGGTAGGAGGAGCAACTAATCAGAGGTAAAACAAGCTCATTTGCAATGTATTATGGGAAAAAGACAAGTAATAACATTTCACATAATAGACAAAAGCAACCAAGGGAAAATTATTCTACTAAATGTCAAAGTCAAATGCACCTTAAACAAAATAATCCTTTTGATATTCCTATTCAGAAGATGAAAAAAAAAATCCACAAAACAAATTCAATAGATCTGCAAGAATTTCATGAAAATCATTTCTTAGTAACAATTGCTGAATCATCATATTTGGATTTTACTACCCCAGTAATTCCTGATGTGTGTATAAAAGGTACAATACAATCATAGAAGATAAAAGTAGTAAGAAATATCATACCTGACTGTACTCATAGAAAGAACATAATGCTGGAGTAAAAATTATTTTAAAGGCAAAGTTTGGCCTAATTTTAAAATATTTAGTTGGGAGGAATACAAAATAACTCAAAGAGGGGCAGCTATGTAGTGCAGTGAATAGAGCAGTGGCCCTGGAGTCAGGAGAACCTGAGTTCAAATCCGGCCTTAGACACTTTATGCTTACTAGCCATCTGATTTTGGACAAGTTGCTTACCCTCAATTGCCCTGCCCTCACTCCTCCAAAAAAAAAGCAATAAAATGACTAACAGAATGGGCAGGAATATTTTTTAACTAAAGTATTATTGATCAACTTTTTATGTCATACTTTTCCAGATATACTGCCCATCCATCCAATATCTTTCCTTTTAATAAGGAAAACAATTATATAAAAGGACCAAACCAGTTACTATATCACAAATCCACCAATAATGCATTGGGATACCTGTTTTTCCACAGCCCTTCCAACATTTAATATCCTTTGTCATCTTTGCTAAACTGACTATATCTCTTAGTACTACTGATGGGGATCATTCTTTGATGTGAAAACCCTAATTTTTCAGCTTTAACTTAGGATTTGAGTTGTGAGGCCACGGGAGGTAGATAAGAAAAATTAATACATGAATGAGGTAAACAAAATCAAAGAACTTAGCCCCTAGCAGAGTAAATTCAGTAACAACAATAGAGGAAATAAGCTAATAGAAGATTTAAAAAAATAAGAATTTTAACTAGGTCAGGGTGATGAAGGCTTTATCCAAGGGCATTGAAATGTATAGGGTACAATCAATGCATTTGCTTATTATTCATTCAGCTACCTATACAAAAAAAAAAAGAGCACAGCCCTTAAAAAGCAAAAATAATTAATTATAAAGCTATCAAATAATGAGCATACTTTTCCTCTCAGTCACAACCCAAGTGATCTCTAACCTCATTGCCCATTGAAAAGCTAATCAGGTTGTGAATATTTGCCAGTTTCATCTCTGTTAGAAATAGAAAGTTCTAGGTGGAGACAAGATGCAAGAGTAAAAGCAGGGACTCCCTTGAGCTCTCCTCTAAACCCCTCAAAATACCTATAAAATGACTCTAAACAAATTCCAGAGCAGCAGAACCTACAGAATAGTTTAAATGGAAGAAAAGCATAGATGAAAACAAGTCATTCACTTCATTGGGAACAACTCAACCTGCAGAAAAAAATTGTAAAACTAGAGTTGGCACCAGAGAATAGCAGGTACTAATGTTTCTAACTGGGAAAGAAATCACCCAAAAGAGAATCTCAGCCAGAGGAACCCTCATGTCTGACACTATAAATGGCTATGGATGTTTATAAATTGTTATCTTTAAGCATCCACATGGAGGCAGCTACAAGGCTGCAGCACCTCCACCACTTCTAGCTCTGGGGGCAGAGGCTGGACCACACTCCTCCCGCTCTCCCCAGTTCCAACAGAGTTCCAGTAATCTCTCACTTGGTATTTGGCATCTATGTGTTGATAATTCTGGAAACGACCACTGATTCTGGTGATCCACTCTCCCAAAGTCTACCACAGCTGCTGGTTGTGGCTTCCCTGGGGCTAAAACCACAGGCTCAGGTCTGGGCTGATCTTGGTTCCCAGTAAGCTGCAATGGACCCTTCCTGCCATCCTTCATAGCTGCTTTCAACAGCAGATTTGTTTCTCTCTGTCACTTTGTGGGTTCTGTAGCTATAAAATTTGTTTAGAGTCATATCTCATAGGTATTTGAGGTGGTTATAGAGGGAACCATGGAGTTTTCCTGCTCCTATGCCACCATCTGGGCTCTCCATCTCCCCCAGGATCAAACTTTTATACTTGTGAAGATTAAAAACTTTCAGGCTGGTTTTACTGAAACAACAAGTGAAAAAACTCTAGGGCTAACCTGGATGGGAGGTGGCCTCAGCCCTAGTTATAGGAACTTTCACCTTCTGGACAGTGGGGAACTGGGTATCTGAGCCACGGAAATTTGAGAGAAATTTTGCTGATTGGCCTCTAGGTCCAGCTGTACTGCTGAGATTTGGCCCTGGTGTGAAGGAACCAACACACTCTCAGTGAGTGCAGAAGCAGTGGAGTGGGATATCTCTGGCTGTGGGCACTTAAAGGAGGATAAAATTCTTCACTTTCTTTCTTTGTCAATTCTAAGTCATTCTTGGTTCCAATTCTAGAACCAAAGGAGGATCAGAGGCCAGAGGCACTATCTGCATACTCCAAGACTAGAGATAATTACAAAAAATAAACTGCTACAAATTAAAAAAAAAATGAGCAGGCAAAGGAGAGAGAATCCAACCACAGAAAGTTAATATGGGAATAGGTAAGGAGGCTAATGAAGCAAAAAAGAGTTTCTCCCACCCTAAAAAATAATGACCAAATTGTCACCTGCCCAAAATAGAATTCATAGAAGAACTTAAAAATACTGTAGAAACAAAATGTGGGATATTGAGGAAAAATATTTTAAAAAATAAGAAAAATCTTAGAAAAACAAAGAGATTATGAAAAGAAAGTCAACCAACTAGAAAAGGAGATCCAGAATCTTGAAGAAGAAAATGACTCCTTGAAAATTAGAACTGGGCAAGGGAAGCCAGCAAAATTATAAGGGACCAATATACAACAAAATAAAATATGAAGAATAAAGAAAAAATAGAAGAGAACATGAAACATCTCATAAGAAAAAAAAACTGAGAAGATGGCAGAATAAAAGCAGGCACTTACATTAGTTTGTCCCCCAATCACCTCCAATACCTATAAAAAAATGACTCTAAGCAAATTTTAGAACTACAGAATCCACAAAATGATAGAGTGAAACACATCTCCAGTTAAAGATATCGTGGTAGGGTGAAACAAAGGGTCTATCATACTGGACTGAGAGCAGAGGGCAATCCTGCATGGGCTACAAAGGCACAGACAGGGCTTGAACAAGCATCAGGCGACTGAATCACTGGCATCTGTGGCAGTTTCCAGACTTGTCAACCCACTCTGTTGAACTTGTGTGAAATAATACCACTGTCTGGCCCAAGCCCCAAGGGTGCTGGAGGTGGCTGCTATGGCTGCTTCTAGAGATCCAGGCCCACAAATGGTCTGGGGATCAAGCAGATGATCTGTTGGCAATTGTAGGACCTCTTAGCTGGTGCTTAGGCCAGATTCTCTTGCTTTTCCCTGATTGGATCTGGTCACAGTCTTGGGAGGCAGTCTTGGTGTGAGGAGGAGTGCTGATGTGGCAGAGCTTGTGGTACCTGTGGAAAGGGTATACTGCTCATAGTCCTAAGACAGATGCCTAAAAGAAGTTTGAACAGCACAAAACCCCAGAAATTTGAGAGAGCACTCTCCAATCAGGAAATGGAGTTCCATCTTGTCAAATGGCTCAATAGTTAGGTAATTGGTTGGGAAAATGAGCAAACAGAAAAAAAAAGGAACTCAGACTATAGAATTTTCTTTTGTGACAAAGAAGATCAAAACATAGAACCAGAAAAAGACAACAAAGTCAAAACTCCTCCATCAAAAGCATCCAAGAAATATATGAACTGGTTGCACAGAGGAGCTCAAAAAAGGATTTGGAAAATCAAGTAAGAGAAGTATATGAAAAATTTTGAAGAGAAATGAGAGTAATACAAGAAAATTATATAAAATGAGTCAACAGCTTGTTAAAGAAGACCCAAAAATACTAAAGTAAATAAGACCTTAAAAATAGAGTAACTCAAATGGCAAAAGAGCCCTGAAATGCCAATGAAAAGAAGAATGCCTTAAAAAGCCAAATTGACTGGATGGAAAAGAAATTTAAAAAACTCACTGAAGAAAATAATTATTCAATATTACAATGGAGCAAATGGAAGCTAATGACTTTATGAGGAATCAAAATATTTTAAAACAGATCCAAAAGAATGGAAAAAAAAGAAGACAATGTAAAATATCTCTTCAGAAAAACAACAGATTTGAATAATAGATCCAGGAGCAATAATATAGAAATTACGGGACTACCTGAATGTCATGATCAAAAA
>JAQQSV010004773.1:0-14734 GCA_028646515.1 Pseudochirops corinnae | reverse complement strand
TGTGTGCGTTTTTGAAGTTCTAGGTTGGTCCAGAGTCCTATTCCATGGGTATTTGGGGGTGGCTATGTGAGAGCTGCGATATATTGCTGCTGCTACGCCGCCATCTTGGCTCCGCCCCCTATACTGTTGTTTTCACCAACTTGGTCTGTGGAGGGGAGTTAACTCTACTTAGTTCAATTTCTACATAGCACTGGTCCCCCCAAGTCCATGTCTAGGTGTGACATGACAGCCAGGTGGGTCCTTGTTGCAACCTTCACTGAAATTCACATTCAAAGGTTACTCCTTGCTTCCTGGGACAGGTGTAGCCCAGACTCATTCTCATTGGTTCACTAGGATGCCAAATACACCACTTAAGGCAAAAGTCTGATCATATCAGACTGCCCAGAAAGTCTTCGGTTAATGTCTATTGCTTCTAGGATAAATCATGAACTCCTCAGAATAATATTTAAGCCCTTCTACAGTCTGATTCCTAGTTACTTTTGCAACCTCATTTCCTAATAGAAGTTATACTTGCCAGCCGACCTAGACTCTAACTGTTCCTATGAATTGGCTTACTGACCCATGACTCAGGATATTTGGACAGCCTATCTCCTGTCTGAAATACATTCATTGCTCCTCTCTGCTTTTTGGGAGCCCTCTTATCCTCCAGTTTTATATCAGGGGCCACCTCTTCCCTGAAGTCATCTCTCATTTCCCCAAATGAAAATATTTTCTTCCAGATATAAGAAGATATCTCCTTTCACTCCTTCAAAGAGGTGGGAAGGCCATGAGTATGGAGCACTGAATACATCTTCAGATTTTTTTTTCATGTATGTATTGGTTTTGCCATTTGTTTGATCTTTTAAATTTTTTTTTGTTACATGGGATGGCTTTTTAGCAGTAGGAAATAAGAAAATTTTTTTTTGTTCTTGTAGTTCAATCATTTTTAGTTGTATTTGATTCTCCATGACCCTATTTGGGGTTTTCTTGGCAAAAAACTGTGGTTTGAGAGTGGTTTGCCATTTCCTTCACCAGCTCATTTTTACAGATGAGGAAACTGAGGCAAACAGGGTTAAGTGACTTACCCAGGGTCATGCAGCTAGTAAGTATCTGAGGTCACATTTGAACTCAGGAAGATGAGTCTTCCTGACTCTAGGCCCATTACTATGCCCCCTAGCTACCAAGGGGAAATTTAGGTGATTTAAAAACAAAAGAACAATAAAAAAAATTTTTTTAAAGAAAATGTTCTTTTCCTTCTCAAATTTTCCTAAAGCATTTTGTCTGATCCCTTCTCTGCTCAATACAATCCTTCTTTTGGATCATACTTATCTGTATACTTAGATGCCTCCAGTGGAATGTAAGCCCTCCATGGGCAAGGTCTGCTTTATTTTATGTCTTTGCATGCCCAGGGCCTGGAACATAAAGGATACTTAACAAACATTTCTTGAATTCTGAACACTGGCCTAGTTGATCTTCAAGGTCCCTTCCACCTCTGGCATTCCATGGTTCTTATCTTATGACCATAGCTTCCAGATTACCAAAACAAATATTTTACCAGTAAAACCTGCTTATCTGTCAGGGGTGCTACATAGTATATGCATAGCCAAATAAGTTCATTTGACCAAGACGGTGATAAACCACAACTAACTGATTTGGCAAAATTATTTATACTCTCAAGCAATGTAAATGAAAATTCTTTAAAGCATACTTTCCTAGAGAGGTGATGGCACAATGCCTCTAAACCCCATTTCACAAACTTACAGAAGAATAAGTCACAATGACCTAAAGCAAACCAGAAATCTACAAGCTCAGACTTCCTGTATTATATACATAAACTGTTCTAGATGGAAAAATGGCATTGTAAAATTCAAAGGGGATTGTTCTAGCTAGAAAGATTAATTTCTGAAAAAGCAAATGTGGTATAAGTAGACTTACTTTTGTAATTATTTGCGAAAAAAAAAAAAAGCAAAATCAATAGGATTAAAATAGCTCATGGCATCTAGATCAGAAAATGAGATTTCAATGCCTATAAGTTAGTGATTACATAATGAGCATTTTTGGAACTGAGACTAGAAGTGAGTTGACAAGAAGTATCTTCCCAAAGAAACACATAGAGAAAGATTTATTCTACTCTTTCCATAGAATCCTGTACCTAAATCGTTTACCCCCCATTCTTGGGAGAGTAGGCAGCAGGGAAAAAGCAGTCCTCCAAAGAAAGGCGAAGAAAGTCATTTGAACTTGAGTTTAAGAACTGAGCAAAAATAACCTGTATTTCTTGTGATATTTACTATATGCCCCTAGCACAAAACCTGGAGCATGGTCGGTGCTACATTCAGTTCTAGGGGCTGGGGCTACAAAGACAAAAAAAAAAAAAAAGGAAACATTGCCTACCCTCAAGTAGCTTGTATTCTATTTAGGAAAATCAGTATGTACATAGAAAATCAAATTCTAAATATTTATTAGAATAACATTTTCCTAGAGAACGGGAGCCATAGGAGCTTCTTGAGCAGGGGAGCTACATGATTAAACCTGTGCTTTAGAAATACCAACTCAGCAGCTGTGTGGAAGATAGAATGGAAGAGTGGGAGCCAACAAAGAGAAGAAGAAGAAGATTATGTCACATTTTTTACCTGGGGCAGGTTCCCATCCTCTTTGCTGCCTCCTAAAGGCCAATTTCCATAGTCATTAAATTCTTATCACATTCTTCCTATTCTTGGCCTTACCTATATTAATAGGAGACAAAGAAGGATAAGCCAGTCACAGGAGGTATGGCTCCATGGTGATATGCCCAGAAAGTTAGTTGGGAAAGGTGGAATGTGGGAGGGGGAAACGTTATAGGGATGGGCCCAAGACTAGTTGGTTGTGATAAATCCAAAGCTTGTGCATAGACATTTCTGAACCTAAATATATGCAATTTAATGGACATTCTGGTTAGTATACAGTCTAATCATGTGTCATGGTCTAAAGGCTATAGTCGGGATCAGGAAAAAATAATTAATATTTCACTCATTAAATACTTCTTTCTACTTCAATTGCTTGAAGATTCTTTACTGAAGTATCATCCCTTCATTAAATCAGTTCCCATACAATCATTAGGGTAAAAGATAACGGGCTGGAGTTGCCGCGAATATGATGGAATCTAGCCACTGCCCCCACCCCCCAATATCTCAACTTCCTCATATGCCTCATTGCCTCACTAGAACAGCAGGTGTGTCAACCACATCCGTCTACTTTTAGACAAGACCACAATAGCCAGCCCATCCATCAGTCTTAGACAGGACCACAATCAGAAAGCAGCACCGACGGGACATAGGGCACGATGTCCGACCACTAAATCACAGCCTAAATGGATGCCTGTGCAGTAATAGCAAAGAATTATCTAAGCTGAACTTACAATGTAGAGGAAGTAATTATTGCATCATTATCATACATAAATACTTCCCCCAGTGGGCTTTTCTGTATGAATTATGGGTAGCCATATACACAGATCCACCAAGCCTAGGAGCTCTCCCACATCAACAAATCCTTCCTATATTTTAATATTCAGATATCTGTAATGATATAATTGCATCTTTTGTTCTATAAAAATCCCTGCCTTGTCTTGTTAGTTGCTGTTTTCTTCTTGGAGCCTGCTTTCCGAGAGGTATAGTTTTCAATAAATGCTTTTGCTTCAGTTGGAGGTGGTCTGAGTTTGTGAGTTCTTTCAAGACAACCCTGCTACACACCTTGAACCTCAACAAACATGTTTGGATTTCTCACATCTTAGACATCTCAGCAGGGGCCATTATGGATCAACATTTATAATGAGAGGTGTCTGTCATCTAGGTAACATGCAAAAATTTACAATAACAGGTATAAGTCAAGCTCTGACTAGTGAATTGGATCATTGCAAGGGGCCTTGGGAGAAAAAAGGACACCAATGTACACAATTGCATTAAGATATGGGTTCTTAACTTTTGTGGTGCCATAGACTCTTTTGATCATCTGATGAGAATAATGCATATTTGTTCGTAATTCATAATTGAAGGAAATGTCAAATTTCAGTTTAAGGTTAGTAGAAATAAAGACGATTTTGCTTCCTCATGCAAGTTCACAGACCCCCCTGAAATCCATCCATAGATCCTTTTAGGGATCATGGACCTCAGGTCAAGAGCCCCTGTTCTGAAAGAAGTAAAGAAAAGTCAATCATTTGAACATATCAATTAATGTGCCTTGACTGACACCCTGGCTGATTAATGGAATTTTCCACTCCTGCCTTTGGAGCTTTCATGCTGTTCAGGAGAATCAATTCCAGAATGGAAAGTGGTTATTCTATAGGAAATTAGTTCTTATTACTCTCCCTATGGAAAAAGCCCCCTTTCTACAGTAAGAAATAAGTCGGAAAGCTGGCTGAGGAGTGCAAAACATTTGGCAAACTATCAAACTACAAAACAATCATCATTTTAAAAATATGAAACCAGACAAGTCATTTTGAACTTCTTGGTTTGGGGTTGTTCTACAAGGGCTGACTGTTCACAGTCCAGAAGATTAACATTGATGTCCAGCTGGATATCCTTATTGACCAGGGGCCAAAAACCATGGTTGCTCCTTGGAATCAGGATGCTTCTTTTTTCTGAAGTCCAAAAATTCACACTTTAGAGATGCATTGCTGTTTCTCCTGCATAATTTTCTTCCCTAACTGGCTTTGATTTCAAATATATGAGTATCTTCCTTTTAAAATATCAAACTATCATATAAAATAAAAGCCTTTCCTGATATCCTCATTCTATCCACTAGGTCTCTCCATCCTTGGTCTTCTTAAAGTGTTACATCTGTCATTGTTGTACATTTATAATAGGCAGGGTTTTTTTGGTAATGTCACCTTGGACTCAAGTTTAGATCATTTGCATAAGATTCTTCTCATTAGTGTATAGGATGATAACTGTGTTTACTTGGGGAGTAGAGTTGGTGGGAAAACTTGAAAAAAGAGATTTGCTTCTTTCTTTCTTCCTTTTTCCAGATCCTTCTTTGGGGAGACAGAAAAAGAGACACTGAGAAAGACAGACAGACAGATAGAGAGACAGAGAAAGAAAGAGATATAAAAAGACAGAGACAGCGACACAGAGCCAAAGAGACTCAGAGACAGAGAAGGAAAGAAGGAGAGAGAGAGGAGAGAGAGACAGTAAGAGAGACAGAGAAAGACATAAAGAAAAAAACTTTGGAAGACTGGGATGGAGGGAAAACTGACCCCCTATCATGCCCTGATTCCCAGCTTGACCCTCAAATATCTCTAATGAGTTGAAATATCTTCATCCTAGTGTGAGAGCTTGTTCAATCTTTGCAGAGTCTAGCATAGGCTAATCTGTAGAATTTCTGATTTTTCTTTGTTATCTGCTTGGATAAATGAATGAATTTGCACTCTGGTCACTATTTGTAATGCCTTTTGTGTGACTAACATTTGGTGGGGGTTAAGTCTTTAGATATGAGCTGAACCTTTTTTCTCCCAAAAAGATAGTGACCAGGAAAGCAGTTTGAAACTAAAATTTCCTTCCCCTAGACTAACAATACAAAAGGACAACTTGTGTCCAATATATTATGGTAAATTCAACCAAAGCAGATACATATAAGACTAGCTCAATACACTCTTTTGGAAGACAGCAGAATGGCCAGCCTAGTGACTTCGATCTCTTGTCCTTCCTCGTGGGCAATCTAAAGCATGCAGAGATAGTCTCTCACTAGTTCCAGTCCAATATGTAGAACTTTGGGGAGAGTTCAGGTGAATCTCTGCCTTATCTCCACCATCTTGGTTCTGCCCTCCAATATGTAGAATTTTGGAGGCTTACTTCTAGGCATATGTGGTGAGTTAGATGTGGTAATGAAAAGTCTTCTAATTGGCTGTAGAGCCTGAAGAACCAATGACTGAGGAAGGAGGTGGTAAGCTGGAACTGTATTCATATGCAAAAAGAACACCCTGCCAATCTCTCTCTTTTCCTTCCTGGGAGCAAGTGAGGCATGAACCACTGTGAAAGGAGCAGCAGCAAGCTACATTTCCCCACCCAGTTGCCATGTATTCATGATTCATGACCACATGGTCCCCTTATAAATGTTTTATTAATGATCTTTTAAATTATCTGTGTGGCTTCCCAATTACTTTCTCTCCTCTCTCTCCCCCTCCCTTGTAACAGTTAAGCAAAACAAATGAGCATATTGGCCATGCCTGACAACACAGTCCTCTTTCCACACCCATAATCCACAATCTCTCTCCGTCCAGATAGCCAAACAGAAGGTTGTTCATTATTATAGAGAGAGCAAGGGAACTAAAGCCTACAAGTTCTGCTCTACAAGAAGTTTTACATACTGTTTGTATATTTTCTGTAATTGTCTAGGCACACATAGACTTTCTTTCTCTCATCACTGGCACAAGCCCTTCTTATTTCTTTCAATGATTACATCAAAATATTTTCTAGCATTTAACACGGAAGTAAAGAACTTCACAGACCACAGAGCCAGGTAGGGTTTTGGAGAAAGGCATGACTCACAAGAATTTTAATCTTAAACCCTGGGAGGTGTCTCGCCTCTGTAACCAAAAACAGATTTTATTTCATTCCCTTTAATTAAAGCCATCTGATGTACAGCTTACGCACACACATACACACACACACACACACATACACACACATGTACACACATACAGTCTTCTTAGTTGCCCTGACTAGTTTTTTCCTCTAACATCCATTTTTAAATAGCATTTTAAGTTGGGTTATCCTCTGTCCCTACAAGCAAGCAGGATGATGAAGAATGCAACAAGCTCACTCTACATAATGAACAGACAAAGGCAGAAGCATTACACATTGTTGTAACATGTATTTCTTCATTACCACCTGCTGACTTGCTGCTACTCAAAAACCAGAATTATATGCCAAGTTAGTTTTGTTCAGAATATGAAAATGGCATCTGGCCACGCAGATATGATATGAATGACCCAAGTGTGCTGAGTGGCAGACACTTTCTGCTTTCCCTAAGCCACTGATGGAGGGGATGGTTACGGGTGGGCTGTACTGGAGCCAACTCCTATCAGTTTGAGATGGCTGATTGTTGTGAATGCTATGAATCAACCCTTGGTTTATAGCTTTGTTGACCATGAAGATTTCAGGAAGTGATGGAGGAAATGTTAATAATTCAAATTAAACTGAAAAGTGAGTCATACTTTTTGGAGATTCGTTTGATGAATATTCACCAGTGTCTCCCCGGGTGGCAAAGTGGGAGTGGGGGAAGAAACTAAATTAGTCCTGATCATCTTCCTATTATGATATGACAGCCACTGAGTAACTTTACACAATAGATGAGTTTCTTTACTACAAGGCTCAGTACAACTGTGTGAGCAACAAGGGACCTCAGATCCCAAGGACTAATTCAGAATAATGACCTCACAGCACCTTATGTCTTACCCTCTCCTTGGTCCTCTGGCATATGACTCTTACTGTCATATCTCACTATCCAAGTCCCTCCTGTCAATCTGTCTGGTATTGTGACTTCATAATTGGACTTAAAATCAAGATTTCAAATTTTATCCCATACATTCTCTAGTTTTGTGCCTTAAGACTTAAGATGAAGGAAAGAAGGGGAAAAAAAAATCATTAAACATTTACCATGTTTCAAGCTCTGTGCTAGGTTCTTTACAGATATTAATATCTCCATTTTATTGAGAAAGATGAAGCATACAGAGGTTAAGTGACTTGTCCAGGGTCATTCATCTACTATCTCTCTGAGGCAGGATTTCCTGACTCCTGGCCTAACATTCTATCCACTGCCACCAAGTCACCAAGTAATAGTTTGCCCATCCCCTAAAAGAAACATATCAATGTATCTCTCTCCTTAGAGGGGAGATGACTATGGGTATGAAATATTTCCTATAATGTAGAAAACCTGAGTGATACGTTGGTTGGTTTCACTGAACTGCTATTTTTTTTTCTTATATACTGTAAGGGATAATGGAAATGTGGTGATATAAAAACAAAAGATAATTTTCAAAAAAGAATTCCTACTATGGAGTTCCATATGCACTATTCTCTAAAGTTCCATTTCCTATGTTAATTACTTTTTTCCCCAAGTTCCCTTAAAATAACATTGGAAATATATATTTCCGCATTTTAAAAAAAGGCTTAATCAACTGCTCTAAACCACATATCCTTCTCTAGACACTGGATTGTTTGTGGCAGAAATAGTTTTCTTTTGAGTTCAAATTTATGTTAACTTTTGCCCATCCCTTTTAAAAAAAATCCAATCAAACCTTAATTATGAGTGACAATAGAGGCAAAGACTCCTGTATGTCAAAAAAGTCAGCAGGGAATTCAAAACTTCTTTTTCATTGTTCTCCCCCCACAAAATCTTTTGCCAAAACATTATGGCTATTACTTGGTGGCTTGGTGGCAGTGGACAGAGTGCTAGGAAATCCTGCCTCAGAGAGATAGTAGATGAGTGACCGTGAACACTTATGCGCGGTATACTTCATCTTGTTCAACTATAAAATAGAAATAATAATAGCATCTACCTCCCAGGGTTGTTGTGAGGATCAGTTGAGGCAATAATATCTGTTAAGAAACTAGCACAGAGCCTGCAACATACTGTTTATTGAATGCTTTTTTCCTTCCTTCCTTCATCCTTCCTTCCCTTCCTTCTTTCCTTTGCTTCCTTTTTCTTTTCTTTTCTTCTTTCCTTTCTTTCTTTCCTCCCTTCATCCATTCCTCCCCTCCCTTCTCCTCTCCTCTCTACTCCTCTCCTCTCCTTTCCTCTTCTCTCTTTTCCTTTCCTCTCCTTTTCCTTCCTTGCTTCCTACCTTCCTTCCTTCCACTGGATTTCATTCTAGACACTAGTCTGGAATTTCCTAAGAGGCAAAGGAACTTCACTAAAATCCTTGAACACACTATTTGCCCACCATGAACACTGATGGTGACTTGATTGTCCCCTATTGAGGCTTCTAGAGAAAGAATGTTGGAAAGAAGGAGATGAAAGTCAGAGGGGAAAGACAGGAAAGATCCCATTTGTAAAATTCAGTGAATTGAGATAAAGTAGAATAAGTGTCATCCAGAAGGTTTAATTTCCCAGATACCCAGAACCCTTAAATCGTGGTTCCATGTTGACTTATCAAGGATGTTGTGGATAGGATTTCTGAAAAGGTACAGGTTGGACTGAATAACCCATACACACTCTTCTCACTCAATTATTCTATAATCACCTGGGAGGAAAAGAAGGTGGAAGAGTGTGTAACAACAGTGAAGGTGAAAGCAAGTTCTAGGTCCCAAAGGATAAAAATAAAAATGCAAGGCCAGATGAGCCTGCCAAAAGACAAAAGAAAAGTTTCTAGGTGTTTATTACCAGGGGATGTCCTATAGAAAGATATCCAATAATGATACTGACAAATAAAGAACCTTCTTAATAATAGGAAGGAAATTGACTCCAAAGGCTAATGGATAGGTAAGTTCTATATAATAAGAATGACAATGCTTCCTAAATTCACTTAAAGATTTAATTCAATAGCTATTTTTTAAAATGAGCTGCTTTATAAAACTGGATAAAATGTTAAAGAAATTTATGTGGAAAAACAAATGAACTCTTCTAGTTAATGATCTGATTGCACGCAAAAAACTGACTCTGAAAAATGCTTCATCTGCAACCAGCCAGTTGCTGTCTGCTAAGACTGGGGAAATGTTCTTTTTTGGAATGTCATTCAGGGCTTGTCAAGTCCAATGTCTTCTCAGAGAAAACCTGTGCTGGATGGGAGTGCCTCTCAGGTGTCCACAAGCCTTTGACCTCTTTTGTTTCTTGCTCTCAGATAATATTTTCCACAGTAGTTTTCACTATCTTCCCCAGTACCCATCATTACATTAAAATATCTGCATATCAGGACATACGTTAACTTGGTTTGGAGTTTGTTGAGTTCAAGGGAAAAGGGCGAGAGAGAAGACCCCTGAGCCAGTAGAGGCTAAGGTCGCTACCAACTGAGCCTCCCTTTGCATGCTGTTATCCAGTCACTGATGTCCCTGGTGCCTGCGGTAGACATCCAGCCTCATTTGAATTATCTCTTCCTTCTCTCCTCCTGTTCCTCGCTGCCCATAGGCTTCAAGGGCCTCAAACTCTTGTCTCTTCTTGTCCCCCAAAGCCCAGGAGTGCCAATGCCCCTCCCTCCAAGGAAGTTATCTCTTTAGTCCTCAGAAACTTGAGGTAGTGACCGTCATTGAAGTCCTGTCTTTCTTCATCCTCTGCAGGGAGCTGCAATTACATTCCTGGTAGTCTATTCATGTGTGCTTACCACCATCAATGCAGAGTGAGGGAACTGAGGCAAGCCAACAGATCAACAAGCATTTACTAAGTGCCTTCTACGTGCTAGGCTCTATGCTAAGGTCTAGAGACACAAAGAAAAGCCAGAAGAAGGAGGAGAGAATAAGGAGGAGGAAGAGAAGGAGGAGGAGGAGGAGGAGGAGGAAGAGGAGAAGGAGAAGGAGGAGGAGAAGGAGAAGAAAGAGGAGAAAGAGGAGGAGAACAAGGAGGAAGAGAAGGAGAAGGAAGAGGAAGAGAAAGAAGAGAAGGAGGAGGAGGAGGAGAACAAGGAGGAGGAGGAGGAGAAGCCTCTACTCTCAAGAAGTTCATAGCTTAATTGGGGACAGAGCACACAACTACATACAAAAACAATATATATGGGATAATTAGAGACAGTCTCATGGGAAAGGCACTTGCAGAAGGCAAGACTTTAGGAGAGGTTTGAAGGAAACCAAGAAGCAGAGATGATGAAGAAGAGATTCCCAGGCATGGGAATTGCCAGGGGAAATGAATGGGAGTCAGAGATAGAATGTTGTAATCGAGGAGCAATGAGGAACCCAGTATCACTGGACGAAAGGGTAAGTGGAGGGGAGTAAGGTATAAAAAGGCTGGAAAAGTAGGAAAGGACCAGGTTAAGAAGGGCTTTAAAAGATTTTACGTTGGATCCCAGAGGTAATAGGAAACCACAAAAAGGTATAGGTAATAGGGAGGGTGGGAGAAGATAGTGACAGGACTAATATCAAATAAAACTAAACTAACTAATGTTAGTTAAAACTAAATTTAGCTAATTTTAGTTAAGCTAGTCAAAACTAAAAACCAATATTAGGTAAAACTAAATTAAACTCATATTAAACTAAAATTCGCATTCTTCTGGTTCAACTTCTTTCTGCCCTCCACAACATAGTGAAGCCCAGATCTCTTCTCTCTTTATCCTTAGCTTTACAAAACTGTCTCTGGGACCTAATTGCCTGCCCCCAACTCCTTACCGATGTAATTTCCTGATTACCTAAAGGCATAAAACATCCCAGTCAGAGTCAGGGCTCCTCCAACTTAGTGGATTTCTGCAATCACTCAGATTGCCATGTTCTTCACCATATTTGACCCTGATGACTGGACCCAATTCCATATTGAGATGACGGGGTGGGGGTGGGGGGCTGGTCTGGAGACCCTAAGGGCCACCATAGCCTTATTGCATATCCTTGCTGTGTTAGGATAAAGTAAAGTTTCATTTGTTAACTGTTTGATGATTTTCAGATGCTTAATTTCATCTCAACATTAAACCTGAACGAATAGAATCCTGGTGTTAGAGCCACTTCCAACATGGGGTGACATGATCGTGTTAGGAAGATAAGTTTGATAAGTGAGGAGAGGATAAACTGGAATGAGAAAAGATTTGAGGCAGGGAGCCCCCCACCCTGGCAGGCTATTGCAGTAGTGCAAGTTTGAGGTGATGAGAGTTTGTACCAGGTTGGTGATAGCATCATAGAAGAGGAGGGGTAGTATAGGGAAGGTGTTAAGAAGGTAGAATAGACAGGCCTGTGGCCAAGGTTGGATATAGGAGATGAGAAAGAATGAGGAGTCAAGGGGGAGGTTATGAGCCTGGAGGCCTGAGAGGCTGGTAGGGTAGTTAAGAAGAGAGGAGGGGCTTTTTTTTGTGGGGGAAAGATAATGAGTTTAATTTTGGACATGTTAAGCTCAAGATTCTATAAGATGTCTAGTTTGAGATATCCAACAAGCAGTCACCTGAAATTATGTTTTTTGCTGCCTCTGGGTGTGTGATAAAACCAGTGCTATCAACTTTTTATTTAACTCTCCAAGGAAAACCTGTGTACTGTCTTGGTGGGACTTGTTTGATTCCTAGCTTAACTTACAATAAGAATATAAATATAAATATTATAATATATATAAAATAAATAAAAATAAATGTAGTTTATATATCAATAAATAATATAATTATATACTATTATATAATATAAAATATATTATATTTAATATAATTATGTAATAACAAATAAATACCAATGGAAATGCAGTTCTGTACCTCCAACCGTGTGTTTGTCAGTCAATCTACAAGTATCTCTTAAGAGCTAACTCTGTTCCAGGGACTGTGCCAAGCACTAGCAATACAAAGAATGAGGAGTTATATCCTGACTCAGACACTTAGGAGCTGTGTGACTCTGAGAATGAGGATGACAGAAGCACCAACCTCGTAATGTTGTTGTCAAAGATAAAATGAGTTAATGCTATCATCATTCTTATTACATTCTAATGAGGGAGACAACATAAATATGTTGTTGTTCAGTCATTTCCAACTCTCCATAATCCCATTTGGGATTTTCTTAGCAAGTGTACTAGAATGTTTTTACCATTTCCTTCTCCAGTTTATTTTATAGATGAGGAAACTGAGGCAAACAGGGTTAAGTGACTTTCCCAGGGTCACACAGCTAGGAAATGTCTGAGGCCAGATTTGAACTCAGTAAGATGAGCCTTCCTGATTTCAGACCCAGTACTCTATTCACAGAACCATCTAGCTGCCCAAATCTCTACCTAAGTACAAGCTTTATTGTTGTTCATCCTTTGTTTTTGAAGAGGACTAATAACATCATGGGATGATGTCTTGACTTGTTTGTGAATTGGATTTAAGTGAGGCAGAATTGCACAAAGTCATCAGCCTCATTCTCTGTTCCAGAGTGACCAAAATCTAGTGGCAAGACAAAATTCAAGACAACTGGTGATGGCACAGATTCAGTGGATGTCCTTGGTATCTTTGATGTCTGACCCAGTTCTAAGCCCTCCACAGCACTTGAATCAGCCACCTTCTTGGCTGTTGGAAGAAATTATTCTCATCTGCCCATTCCACTAGAGGGAGGCTTCACATGCTTGGAGTAGACATCCCCCTAACTTACCAATGAGTTTGAGAATTGTCAATTATACTAAGTCATACAAAGTAGATGGAAAGTCCTCTGAGAGAGGAGGCTTTGCCCACTTATAATCAACCAAATGGCCATTAGACAAAGATTGACCATTAAGAGTGCCAACTGTTAAAATAGTATTTGTAGCTAGTTCAATAGTTGCTTGATTGTTAGCACCCTTTGCCTCATTCTCTTTCACACCACCATCACCACTGTGGAAGCAGAAGAAGAGTCACCAAGTCTAAAAACCTTTCGGCACTTTTGTCCATTTCCTGAGTTGCTATATGGTGAGAATAATGAATTTCCCTTGTGTTTGCATATACCCAAATCTGCACTATTCAAAGTTATAGTTATGTAAAATATGATCATTGGTGATGGTCCAATGGAAATACACTGTGTGAATTCAAATAATGCACTTATATCGAAGGATTCATTATTTACACTAATTAGGACTTAAGGATGTAAGCCTGTTGGCCAGCTGTCTGATAAAGAGCCCCTCTGTATTCAGATAGACCAAACTCAAACTGCAGAAATAGGTTGTTGCCAGATGACTACTTTAGGCTTTTGCAGTTTTATATAACCATTCAAAGCTTGAATGCCATATCTTTAAGAACACAAGGATGGGGGGCAGAGCCAAGATGGCAGCATAAGAGCAGCAACATATTGCAGCTCTCACATAGCCACCCTAAAATACCCATAAAATATGACTCTAAACTAATTCTAGAATTCCAAAACACACACAAATATACTTTCCACTAAAGTCAGCTCGGCTACGAAGAACCATATCAGCCCTGCGAACCAAAACCAGTCTAGCCTGAAACTGCGGCCCTGCCCCGGAGGCAGCTGGATGAGAGGAGCCGGGAGGTGGCTGGATGAGAGGAGCCAAGCCCAGGCTGGAGCTTTGGGTGAGCAGATTGGCGGCAGCTGCGGGAGTATCCAGAATTAGGTCAGTAGAGCTTGCAAAATCGGGAGAGAAAAGCGGTCTGGCCGAAACGCCTCCAGAGCAACGAGGCTGCAAAACTGGAGGGTCTTGCACAAGCCTCCACACTGCCGCTTCAGAGCTCTCGGCCTGCAGACTGCAGGGGGACCAAGCCATCATTCAGAGGCCAAGTGCTCTCTCATTGAGCGGCCTGGATCCTGATTGTGGTCTTGGGCTTTGGTCCTGTGGTTTTTTTTTTTCAGTGAGCCGAACTGGGGGAGGGACCCAGCAGCCTCCTAAGAGTTCTGACAGCTAGGAAAACTCCAGCGATTTGGGACAGAGTTTTCCCCTCTAGAAGCAGAGCTCCACAGAGATTAAAAAAAAAACCACGGACTGACCAACCATGAATAAGAATAACCATAAGAAGCAAAGTAAGAACAGCAACCAAACCCTAGATTCCTTCTTTGAGGAAAAGAAGGATCAAGGCAGAGAGAGGGAGGAGGACAGCACAGCCAGAGCTACCCCACCAAAAGCTTCAAATAAACATGAAGATTGCCTTAAAGCTAGAGATAAGCTTAAGAAGGATTTTGAAAACCAAATGAGAGAAGTGGAAGAAAAATTGGGAAGA
>JAQQSV010004772.1:0-14734 GCA_028646515.1 Pseudochirops corinnae | reverse complement strand
GTTCTGGGACTGTTCTGCAAGCAGAGAGTGAATTAATGAGGACACTAGCAATGTATCTTGTGGCTTTCCTAAGCTTTGTCTCCCCAGCAACAGAGAGTGCTGAAAACTTGCCTCTTGTCAAGATGAAGGACCTTTCCTTGGATTTCCAATGCTGTGATGATATGTTAACTTTGTTGTAGCTTAAGGGTAGATGGCCTTTTCTGCTCTCCTGCCCCTTTTAAGAAAGTGCTTGGCATTAATGGATGGTATTGTAATTCTGTTGTGATCCATGGGTGGGAAAGTTTTGACTTTTTGTGATCTTTGACTGACCAAATGAATGTACTTTTTTTTATGACTGGAAATTAATATCCATTTGACAAGAGAGACTTTGACTGACTAAATTAATGTACTGTCCAGGGGTGGAGTAGTACTTGGATTGAATTGAGAACTTACTTACTAAATGAATGAGTTAAACTATATTTTGATTTTCTCTGTTCTGTGAATGTATTGCTTTAATATGTCACTGAATAAATGGAGTTTGCTATGCTGGTATTCTGAACCTTGGAAGTTGCCTTTGCTTGGCATTACACTATGAACTAAAAAGCTTGAGAATAACTGAGTTAAGATTTCCTTCACCTATTCATTTCTTTTACATTTATTTTATAGCTATATTTATTTATTTATGTATTTGTTTTTCCACCTGATACTGACTACTGATCTTTGTATTAATATTTGTACTACTTATCAAAGTTTCTGGTATATAGGAGGCACCTCATAAATGCCTTTTGGTAAATTTTTTGATGAAAGGACAGAATGTTTCATGAGAAAATGAATGCAGAATACTTTGCAAAACTGAATACCATCTTTGCTACATTGAACTCCTTTTTCTCTGAACTCCATTTCCATGTTTTTCCCCATTATCTTATGATGCTACAATAAAAAGAAAATAATAAAAATAAAAAGTAATAAAATAATAAAAATATATAATATTTATAATTATAACTAAATAAATAAAACAAAAAATAAAAATGAAAAATAATAAAAATAAAAAGTAAAAAGTAAAAAAAAATAAAAAAAATAAAAATAAAAATAAAAAGCTTCAAAAGTTAAAAACTGAAGCTAGATCTTAGTTCTTACACTTGACCACAGTAGGTACTGACAAAACTGTTGAATTAAATAAAAAATAATTTTTTTAACCTAGAGACATTGAATAGAAATCCAGTAATCTAGATGCATTCGTTTACTTCCAAATCAAAGCTCTCATGTCTTTGGGCTGTCAAACATAGTTTGTACTGCACTCAGAATAGTTTAGATTGCATTCTTGCCATCCCCATTGGCATTCCAACATAACCTACAAAATGGCATAGTTGTTGTCAGTGCCCTGGTAAAGCAGAATATTAGGCCCAGACAGTCAAAGATTAATACCACTTTTCAGCTTATAGAAGCTGTCTAAGACTTAGGAGGAAATAATTTATCTCTCTTAAACTTTAAGGTGACATCAAATGTCACTCATTGTCTGCATAAAGTGTAAATTTTTAAGAGTTTTCTGTGTTTTCAAGGGGAAAAAGTCCAAATTTAAGAACAAGTCATGGTGAATACACTTTTCTAATTTTGGAAAACAGATTTCAGATTAATATAGGGCCCTCTTTTTCTTTGAGAAAACATTTTTAAAAATTGATCTCATTAAATTGTAAGAATATTCGGTCAAAATCCAAATGGTTCTGCTGTTCACATTAATTCTCCATCCAAGCATTTGATATCAAAAGGAGGTGAAAAGGAAAGACAACTACAGAGCACATGCCATGCTTATTTCTTTAGTATGCATTCTTCAGTAGATTTTTATCAGAATACAGAAGTACCTATTGGAGAAACAGCATAGGGCTATGGATGGATTACTGGACTTGGAGTCAGAAAACAAACAAACAAAAAAAATGGATTTGATTCTAACCTTAGACATTTAGTAGATATTTAATTCTGAGAAAGTCACTTAGATTTTAGATTCTCAATTGTCCAGTGGAGATAATAATCACAACTAAATGAAAGTGTGTTTCATATGATCATATGTCTAGAATTAGAAGATACAAGAGTGGCCAAGTAGACCAACTGTTGAGTTTTACAGAGGATTATTTGAGATAATATGTGAAATGTACTTTGCAAGAAACAAATGTGAACTATCATCTTCATGAGATTATTCTTCTCATCTATTTTTCTTTCTAAATTTTTCTTTATTTAATTTTTAATTTATGGAATAAATCAAACATTTCCCTAACAGTATAATAAAAAGATGATTACATATTAAGCTGCAAATCTATTATGTACAACTTGCTATTCCTTTTAAATGTGTAATAATGTTTACATGTAAATATGGTTTATTATAATTTATTTTTAAATTGTCTTCATATAGAGGCAGTATTAGGTGATAGCATCCACAGACCAAGAACCATGTTTTCTCCTTTGCTTATCTGCAAAATGAGAAGAGATGGATTGGATTCAATGGATTCTATGCTTGCTGTGATCCTATGATCTCTTCCTAATTCAGTAATGGCCATTTCTTTCTAAAGCAGGATAAGAAGGTAACTCACAACACTGGATCTGTTTAAACATTTATTAAACCTAAAGAAAGAGGTATTTTATGATACTGCTTTCTTATGATTTTTTTAAGGGAATTCCTTTATTTTTTCCAATTTATTTATTTATATTTTTCAATATTCATTTCCACCAAATTTTGAGTTACAAATTTTCTCCCATCTTTCCCTTACCCCCCATCCCAAGATAGCGAGCCTACTGAATACCTTTTCCCCAGTCTGTTCTCTCTTATATCCTCTGCCATCCTCCCCCTAACTTTCTAGTAGGGTAAGATGGATTTCTATACCCCAGTGCCTGTGCATCTTATTTCCTAGGTACATGTAATAGATAGATAGATAGATAGATAGATAGATAGATAGATAGATAGATATATAGATAGATATAGATATAGATATGAATATATATTTATATGAATATATACATATATATATATATATATATATATATATATATTAACATTTGTTTTTAAAACTTTGATTTCCAGATTCTTTCCCTTCTTCCTTCCTAATCCACAACCAGTGGGAAGACAAGCAATTCAATATAGGTTGTACATTTGCAGTTACACAAAATGTTTTCATTGTAGTTATATTGTGAAAGATTAACTATATTTCCCTCCATCCTATCCTGCCCCCATTTATTCTGTTTTCTCCTTTCATCCTATTCCTTTTCAAAAGTCTTTGCTTCTGACTATGCCCCCCCCAAGATGCCCTCCCTCCTTTCATCACCCCTCTTATCTCCTTCCCCTCTACTTTCTTGTAAGGTAAGATACCCAAATGAGTGTGTAGGTGATTCCCTTGTTAAGCAAAATTCAATGAGAGTAAGGTTGAGCCATTCCCTTTCACCTTCCTGCTCTTACTCCACCCCCCCATTGTAACAGTTTTCTCTTGCTTCTTTTATATGAGATAATTTATCCTGTTGTATCTCTCCCTTTCTCCTTCTCCCAATATATTCCTCTCTCACCTCTTAATTTTATTTTCCAGACATCATTCCTTCATATTCAACTGATACTGTGCCCTCTATGTATAGATGTACACACATATACACACACTCACATATAGATTTATACACTTGTATGCCCTCCTATACATATTATGGACACATACACACACATATATGCATATACATACATATAGATATAGATATACACACACATATATATCCCTTTCAGCTATCTGCATACTGAGAAAAGTTTCATCAGTTACAATTATTGTCTTTCCATGTAGGAATGTAAATAGTTCAACATCGGTAAGTTCCTTATGATTACTTTTTCCTGCTTACCATCTCATACTTCTCTTGCTTTTTGTATTTGAAAGTGAAATTTTCTGTTCAGCTCTGATTTTTTCATCAAGAATGTTTGAAAGTCCTCTATTTCATTGAATAGCCATATTTTCTCCCTGAAGCATTATACTCACTTTTGCTGGATAGATGATTCTTGATTTTAATCCTAGTTCCTTTGATGACCAGAATATCATATTACAAGCCCTTTGATCCCTTTATGTAGAAGAAGCTAGATCTTGTCTTATCCTGATTGTGTTTCCACAATACTCCAATTATTTCTTCTTGGCTGCTTGTAATATTTCCTCCTTGACCTAGGAACTCTGAAATTTGGCTGTAATATTCCTAGAAGTTTTCTTTTTGAATCTTTATCAAGAGGTGATCAATGAATTCTTTCAATTTTTATTTTGCCCTCTGGTTCGAGAATATCAGGGCAATTTTCCTTGAAAATGTCTTGAACGATGATTTCTAGGCTCTTTTTTTTTGTTGTTGTTCATGGCTTTCAGGTAGTCCAATATTTTTTAAATCATCTCTTCTGGATCTATTTTCCAGGTCGTTGGTTTTTCCAATGAGATGTTTAACTTTTTCTTCTATTTTTTCATTTCTTTGGAACTGTTTGATCTCTCATAAAGTCATTAGCTTCCATTTGCTCCAATTTAATTTTGAAAGAATTATTCTCTTCAGTGAGTTTTTGAAATTCCTTTTCCATCTGGCCAATTTGGCTTTTTAAGCATTCTTCTCATTGGCTTTTTGGGCCTCTTTTGCCTTTTGAGTTAGTATTTTTTTTTTAAGGTATTATGTTCTTCAATCAGTCCGTTGACTCAGTTTTTATGATTTTTTTGTATCATTTTAATTTCTCTTCCCAATTTTTCCTCCACATCTCTTATTTGATTGTCAAAATCTTTCTTGAGCTCCTCTATGGCCTTCGACCAATTCATATTTTTCCTGGAAGATTTTGATGCAGGAGTTTTGACTTTGTTATCTTCTTCTGGTTCTATGTTTTGATTGTCTTTTCTCCAAAAAAAGGAATCTGTAATCTGATTGTGCTTCAGTTTGCTTATCTTGCCAGCCAATTATTTGACTTTTGAACTCTTTGCAATGGTAGAACTCTGCCTTCAGAGTGAAGAGAGCTGTGTCCCAAATTGGTGGGTTTTTCACAGTTGTCTGAGACGTTGTTAGAGCTATAAGCAGGGTGCCCTCTCTATAGCTACCAGAAGCTCAGCCACGTCACCCTAGGATCACCACCCAAGGCTGCAACCCAGATCCGAGCAGGTCAAAGAAGAGCAATTACCTCAGTCATACTATGATCTGCAGGTCAGGACCTCCAGAGGCAGCCATGTGGTAGCAGTTGCACCCACTGTGCCACCACCACCTCTCACCCTGGGGACAGAAGCCAGTCCATGCTCTTCTCTCACCCTCAATCAATAGGATTCCCCACTGACCTTTTACTTTTTCTTTGGTGTTTATGTGTTGAAAAGTCTGGAAACTGCCACAGGGGCTGGGGATTCACACTCCTGAAGTCTCTTCCATCTGGTCTGGACCACTGGTTGGGGCCACCCCAGGTTTGTGCCTATGCAGCTCATGTGGGACTGTGCTCAGCCCCCAGCCCTGTGTGATAGACTCTTCCTGTTGGCCTGCCATGCTGCCTGTAGTGGGAAATTGATTACTCTCTGTCGCTCCATAGGTTCTGCAGCTCTAAAATTTGTTTAGAGTCATTTTTTTTTAAATAGGTATTGGAGGTGGTTGGGGCAAGAACTCCAGCAAGTTCCTGCTTTTACTCCACCATCTTAACTCTGCCTTCCCTTATGATCTCATAACACTTTTCTTTTTTGGTCATGAAACTAAGATATTATTTCCCATAAATACCACTAGTTCCCTTCTCACTGCTTCTTCCTTTCCCACTATACTCTCAAAGATATGCTTGTCTTGATTGAACCAATATCAAAAAGGTAACTTCGGTCAACATCAAGAAATTGGTTAGTAGACTTTTACAATATTTCCTTCTAAAGCTTTTGTTTCAATTTCCCAAAAATCTTCTTCTCTTTTTTTTTTGGATATCATTGCTTCCCTATAAAGCTTTAACTTCACAGATAATCTTTTACTACACTTAAGGAATATCTAGATTACTTATTTTCAGATTTAACTTCGGTTAATTTCTTTAACAAAGATTAAAACAAAAAAAAATTAACTAATTTAAGACTGTCTTTTTTTCCCCTTAAAAAAGCTCTAGTGAATTGCTGTTTTTTTTGAGTATGTACTTAAGATTTCTTATTTTATTTTTCGTATCTTCTTTTCACTTTAACCACTTTAACAAATACTTTTTATTCTCCTTTGGAAATATAGCTATTTGTGAATTTTCCTGCAAATTGTCTTGAGAAAGAAAAAGAAAACTCTGAAGACTAAAAAACTTTTAGAGGAAAATAGCAGGGAAATATATTCTTCTTTAAATAGAAATGAGCTCTTCCAGAAAGGGCCAGATTGATGTTTTTGAAGACAGAAAGTCTTAAAAATAAAAACACTGCTACTTTATAATGATGAATTAAATTTGATTTTTAAGTAAGAAGATCTTCAATGTTTCAATCATAGAAGTAATATTTTCTCTGGAATTTTGATCAATTAATTAATCCAAAAACATTTATTAAGTGCCTCCTATATTCCAGTCACAAGGCTTGCATCAGGATTACAAAAAGAAGGAGAAACGTAGTCCTTGCCTCAAGGACCTTACAATTTAATAGAGAAGACAACATGCAAACTAATATCAGCAAAGAAAACAATATACATGCTAAATAGGGGATAATTAACTGAGGGAAGTCATAGAAATTAAGTGCACTTAGGGCAATCTTCCTGTAGAATGTGAGATTTCAATTGGGACTTAAAGAATTGAGGAAGGGTCTGTAGTCTGAGAGGAAGAAAGAGAATATGGGACACAGCCAGAGAAAAAGCTCAGCACTTAGGGGGCAGCTAGGTGGTGCAGTGAATAGAGCACTGGCCCTGTAATCAGGAGGACTTGAGTTCAAATTCAACCTCAGACACTTGACATATTTTCTAGCTGTGTGACTTTGGACAAGTCACTTAGTCATAATTGCCTTGCCTTCCCTCCTCCAAGAAAACAAATACACAAACAAAAAAAAAATCAGCTCTGAGAGATCAAGTGTCTCGTTCTCGGAACAACCAGCAGAAAAGTTACTGGATCAAAGAGTATGTGACGGAGAGTAAGATTATGGAAGACCAAAGTAAGACTAGTCTTAGAGAGTAAGACTATATGTAAGAAGACAAAAAAAGTACGAGAGGGAAAGATCATAAAGGACTTTGAATTCCAAACTGAACATTTTATACTTGATCTTTGGAGGCAACAGGGAATTACTGAAGTTTGTGTGTGTCATGAATAGACCTGTACTTTAGCAAAAACAGAAACTAAGCTGAATAGAGGATGGTTTAAAGTAGGACAAGACATGACCCAGGCTTTTGCAATAACCCAAGAATGAGCTAATGGAATTGCATTAAAATGGTGACAGTGTCATAAGAAAGAAGGGAGCATATTGGAGAAATTTTACAATTTGTCAAGCCTGGGCAATATATTGGATATTGGGGGTTGAGTGGGGTAAACTCTCTTTCTGCACCCTCTGTGAAGACTCCTCAGAATGAGGAGAAAGGAGAGAAAGTATCTCCAAACCACAGACAGACTTTTGTAAGACTGGACAGACCTGAGTCCTGAGTTTCCAAGGAAATTACACAACCTAGGACCCTCCCCCCCTTCCCTTGCTGTCAATCAGCATTAAGCCCTTCAAGAATTTTAGGAATCTCTTAGAGCCCTTCTCCCTTCTTCACTTTGGCATTTCCCAAATAAGGATAGGTACATTTGCATTGGCTATCCCCCATTCCCTTGTTCTTTGTATGTCCACCTCCCAGCCACTGAGAGATAGTGGCAGGCTTCTTTTTTTCCTTATCATTAGAGGAGATTTCATGCCCAGACTGTAAGTCCTCCTCCCAGCCAATGGGGGAAGGGACAGTGGTGGGAGGGGGCTTGAATGTATTAGGGTATAAATTCTTGTTCCCTCTTCTGTAACATGCATCATTCTACTGATTCATACTGGTAGAAGGGACGCCCTCTTCCTGCAAGAACTGAATGAAACTTCCGGTTCTTTCCTCAAGATACCTCTGACTTTTAATTTTTTTGGGGGGTAGGGGATTTTTGGGGTCCATGTACCCCTCACAGTGTGAGAGATAGTGAAGTTTTGAGGGCGACTCTTATGTTGTGAATCTGAAAGATCAGAGAATGATGCTGCTCTGTAAAGTTATAGGGAAGGTAGGAGATGGAGGAAGGTTTCAGGGTAAAGATAGAGTTCCATTGTGGAAATACAGAGTTTAAGATATCTACCGAATATCCAGTTTAAAATGTCTGAAACAGTTGGAATTATGAGGTTGTAGGTCAACTGAACATTTGGGGAAGGACAAGTAGAATTGAAAATCATCACCATAGAGATAATAATTAAATGAATGGGAATTGATGAGCTCATCAAGTAAAGTAGTATAGAAGGAGAAAAGAAAAGAACCTAGGACAGAACCTGGAAGGTCATCTACAATTAGAGGGTGTGATTTGGAAGTGGCTCTTGCAAAGAAGATTGAGAAGGAATGACCAGATAGATACAAACAGAAACAGAAGGGGATGATGTATTGATAGCCTAGTGGGAAGATATTATGAAGGAAGAAACAGTGATCAACAGTGGAAAAGGATGCAGAGAGGTTGAGAATAAGGATTGAGAAAAGATCACTGAATTTGTCAGCTAATAGATCATTAGCAACTTTGGAAAAACCAGTTTCACTGGAGTAATAAGATTGGAAGCCAGATTATAAATGGTTAAGAAGACAGTGAAAGGAGAGGACCTGTAGGCACCTACTGAAGATGCCTTTTGAGTAGTTTAGGTCTGAAAAGCAGAAGACATATGGGATAATAGCAAAAATAGAATGATCCAATTAGAGGTTTTCTTTTCAGGTTGGAGGAAACATAGGTATGTTTGTAGATAGTAGAGAAGGAGATATTAAAAATAAGTGAAAGAGTGGGGATGAAAAAGAGGGCAGTCTGTTGGAGAACACGTGATGAAATGGGATTGCTTAAATAAGTAGAAATGGAAGTTGCTTTGTGCTGGCATTCATGCCTTGGGCTAGATGAAAGACATTTGGTGGAAACATTTACAGCCTTCCTTTGGGAAACATGCTATGCCCAGCGTGGGACGAGAGGAAGAAAGCAGGGGCAGCTAGGTGGCACAGTGAACAGAGCACCGGCCCTGGAGCCAGGAGGACCTGAGTTCAAATCTGCCCTCAAACACTTGACACACTTAACCAGGCATGTGGCTTTGGGCAAGTCACTTAACCCCAACTGCCTTGCAAAAAGCAGGGGAAAAAAAAAAAAGAAAGGAAGAAAGCATTGGCAAAATCTGAGGAGCTATGGTTCTTCTTTTCACCTGAGGATTCTGGCAGTGAGGCAACAATATATTAATGTTGTAATTAATTATTCTGAACAATACCATTTGTCATTTATTCTAGAAAATCAGTACACGTATATATTAGAATAAATCTTTCTGTGTCAATGGATCACAGTAGTATTTTAAGGCGGGCAACTATATTTCATATAAAGGAAATAATTTCATGATAATAGTAACTTTGGGATTGTAATTCATTGAATTTTGAAAGTGACTGTCTAACATGCAGCTCAGAACAGAAAATAAGCTATCTAGTTCCTGACCTTTACATTCCCTCATCTCCTCCCCCTGAGGCATACTATGCTATTGGAGGTGGCCCCTATTGACTTCCATAAGCAGAACTGGCTCCAGCCACATTATATTGTCAGGTGATATCCTCACCAGCTGCCATATCACTATACATATATTCTCTTTCCTCTTTTCTGCCTTCTTCTAGAATCATAAGCTGATTATGTATATTACATTTGGGAAAGGGTATGTTAATGTGAGTCTATTCAAAATAATGCCTAAACATTTATAAACAAAATATCCCTCCCTGAGTGACCTTTATTAGAATATTAGATCCTTGAGGGTAAGTACTATATTCATTTTTGTATTTTTATTTTAGTGCTAAGTGCCATGGTTGACTCATATTAAGTTGTTAATTAATGTCTATCTTACTTTCACTTATTCAATTTACATAGAGACATATGAAATAATATTTATAACTTTGAGATATATATTAGCTAGAAAATTTATGGTAATCATAAATGGTCAAGCTCAAATTGAATGAAAAACCTAAAAAGAGATATTGAACATCCGATCTTTGTTCATTGAGTTCTTCACTCCAATTATCATCTTTATAGTTCTGAGGTCAGAACACAGTATCATCTCATACTATAAAAGGACATAGAAAGAATGAGTGCTTTAAAAAAGTGTACTTAAATATGTCCTAGAGTCTCCACTACCATTTCTTTGTTATGTAAAGTCTCTTCCTTAAATTTAATATAGCCTTCTCTGAACCAGAGGCAATAATTTTACACATTGAAAAATGTGATACTGCATACTAAAGATGCAGGAGAAAAATAGAATCAAGGTTGTACTCTAAAATACAAACATACCACAGTGACATGTTAGACAATATTGTATAATTGGTAAGAACCCAAGAGAAAATAAAAACCTAGACAGCCCCTATTCCTCTGGAATTTATTTTATCATTCTGCTTTAACCCAATATCCCCTCCAACCCCAACCCCTTCAATGGTTTCTACTACAGGGCCTAAGCTAGTAGAAATAAATGGTGGTGCCAGGAGGCACAATTTGTTGGGGAAAGGAAGCAACACTGTTTGTTGTTGCTTAAAATAAAACACACACACATTATAAATTTCAGACTAGTTTTCCCACAAGCACTTTATAAACTACCTTTGCATCATCAAGGCAGAGGTATATGTCTGACACTTCCCCAAAACCTATTAGAAACATACTTCACACAAGTCTTCTTTTCAAAGCTACTCTTGATATTGGCATGGAGAGGTGTTGGGATGGCAGGAAAAGTAAAAATGATAAACAAAAATAAAAGATTCAATAGAATTCTCATTTCTAAACCCTGATAACTATGGCTTGTAGTGAGACCTGTAAATATTGAATTAATGCTTTGGACATTTTTGAAGAAAATGACCTAGTAGATTTGATTGTGTATATCAAGGTTAGAAGAATAAATCTGAAGTCTTGTACTGGCTATGGGAAAATTTGTTGAGGAAAAGAAGGCATCTGTTGATACTTCTCATTATAATTTACTTTTTTTTTCCTTTAAAGCAACCCAGACTTGACAAAAATCCTCAAAATAAAAAAGAAGTGAAGACAAAAATTCTAAACTCTAGGAAGGTAAGCAAAATTGATGTTATATAATTAATGTAAAAAAAAGTTGTATGGATAAATTAATGATATATTGAAGCTATATTTTCATATGTGGAACATAAATTTTATAGCAAATTGACATCCTATATATAACTAATATGTAAAAAGCAGTTATAGTTTGGTTGGATTTAGAAAATAATTTACCAATTTGAATGCTTATAGAATTTTGTAATTATTATATCTAATTTTGGGGCAAAATTTTACTCATAGCAATGGTTTATATGATAACAAGTCTGTGGTCACTGACCATTGTGATCTATGAAGTATTTGCCAAAAGGAAAAAAGAAAAAAAAAAACTAGATGAGATAGATTTGCCTGTGAATTCTATCAAACGTTTAAAGAGCAATTAATACCTAACATTCAAAAATTATTATCAAAAATAAAAACAGAAGACATCTTAGCAAGCTCTTTTTTTTAAACAAACAAGTTCCTAATTTTAAAAGGGAGCATAGAAAAAAGAGACACCTAGTAATGCACTCTCTCCTCCACTTGCACCTCAGAATCTCTAAATTCTTTCAATGTTCAAATTAAACACCATCTCCTAAGGGAAGTGCATCCTGATTTCTCTAAGGGCAAGGTTCTGCCCCCAGCAAATTACCTTCAATCTACTTTGTGCATTATTTTGTATTTTTACATTGTGAAAATTTCCATTTATGTTATGTCCCTGCCCTCAATAAAATGTAGATTCTTTAAAGGTAGACATTCTAGGGGTAGCTAGGTGGCACAGTGAATAGAGCACTGGCCCTGGAGTCCAGAAGATCTGAGTTCAAACCCAGCCTCATACAGTTAACACTTTCTTAATCCCAATTACCCTGCCTTCCCCACTCCAAAAAAGAAAAAAAAAAAAAGCAAAAATCAAGAATGATACAAAACCAAGAAGAAAGAGTCAACAGCTTTGTAAAGAAAACACAAAAAATTTACTGAAGAAAATAACTTAAAGCAGAATAGACCTAATGTTAAAAGAAGCACCAAAATGCATTGAAGAAAACTCTTTAAAAAGCAGAAATGGCCAAATGGAAAGAGATAAGAAAAATTAATTGAAGAAAAGAACTCCTTAAAAAGTAAAATTGAATTAATGGAAAGGGAGATACAAAAAACTTCATGGAAGAAAATAATTACTTGCATATTAGAACTGGGGAAGTGAAACTAATAACCCCATTAGACATCAAGCAACAATAAAATAAAACTGAAGAAGAAAAAAGAAGACAATGTGAAATATTTCATTGGAAAAAAAAACTGACATGGAAAATAGATCAATGAGAGATAATTTAAGAATTATTTGACTATCTGAAGGCCATGATTAAAAAAAAAAACCCTTAGGTAGCATAGTTCAAGAAATTATTAAGCAAATCTTCCCTGACATCTTACAACTAGAGGGTAAAATAGAAATTGAAATAATCCACGAATCACCTCCTTCAAGAGATCCTAAAATGAAAACCCTAAGAATATTATAGCCACATTCTACAGTTCCCAGGTGAAGGAGAAAATATCGCAAGCAGCCAGAAAGAAATCATTCAAGTATTGTGGAAATAAAATCAAGATAATACAAGCTTTAGCAGCTTCTACATTAAAAGAAAAGAGGGTTTTCAATATTATTTGAAGAGGGCAAAGGAGCTAGAAATGCAACCAAGAATCACTTACTTGGAAAAACTGAGCATAATTCTACAGAGGGAAATATGGATATTTGATGAAATATAGAACTTTCAAGCATTCCTGATGAAAAAGAAAATTTAACTTTCTAACATAGGATGCAAGATTCAAGCATAAAAAGGTAAATAAGAATAAGAAATCATATCCAATAAGGCTAAAATATTTATATCCCTATATTAAAAGTTAATATGTGTAACTCCTAAGTGCTTTATGCTTATTAGGGCAGTTAGAAGACTGAGGGCATGGGTGTGAATTTACCATGATGAAATGATATTATAAAAAAAAAGGGCTGAGAAAGAGAGATGCATTGGGATAAGGGGAAATAATGAGGTAAATTAACTCACTTAGAGGAGATATGAAAGAATTCTTAGAATGTAGGGGTGTATGGAGGTGGGGGGTGGGGGGCAATGATTGAAATCATCTCATTGGAATTGCCTGAAAGAGAGGATAACATACACACTCAGGTATAGAAGTTTATCTTACCCTAGGCCTAAAGGGAATTATGAAGTCAATAAGAGAAAGTGGGTCAGACAGAAGGAAGGGCAAGTTGTGGTATAAAGTAGTTACACAAAACACTTTTGAGCAGGGAAAGGGTAAAAGGAGAGACAAAGATGGCAAACAGGAAGGAAACTAGGATAGAGGGAAATATAAAATTAGTAATTTTAACTTTAAATACAAATGAGATAAAGTCATCCATAAAAAGAAAGTGGATTAAAAATCAGAACTCTACAATATATTTTTAAAATAAATTTAATGGAAGCAGAGAAACACACATAGAGTAAAAAGTAAGGGCCTGGAAGATAATCTATTTTGCTTTAGGGAGAGTTAAAGAAGCAGGAGTAGCAATAATGGTCTCAGACAAAGAAAAAAAAATAGAATGAAAATCGATAAGCAAAGAACCTATGTCTTGATGAAAGGTGCTACAGACAATAAAGTAATACAAATACTAAACATATATGCAACGAATAATTTAGTATCCAAATTCTTAAAGGAAAAACAATATATGAGATATAAGAGGAAATAGGCAATAAAATTATACTTCCAAATTTCTCCTCTCACAACTAGATAAATCTATCCAAAATTAAAGAAGAAAGACATTGAGGAGATGAACAGAACTTTATAGGATTTAGGTAAGATGAACAGCTGGATAAAGAAATTTCTACCTCTAAAAGCTAATATCAATAAAATGGAAAATGAAAAGATCAATGAATTGGACATGTGACTAAAAAAAAAGGTAATAACTAGTAAGAGAACTTTGAAACACCAAATTGGAAATCCTGAAAATCAAAAGAGAAATTAATAAAATTGAGAATAAGAAACCCATTTAATTAATAAATAAAATTGGAACTAGTTTTATGGAAGAAAATAATAAAATAGATAAACCATTTGATTCATTTGATTAAAAAAGGAAAAAAATCCAAATTACCAGTTTCAAAAATGAAAGGGTAAATTCACCAGCAATGAAGAGGAAAGAAAATTAATTATTAGGAACTATTTTGGTGAAATATACACCAACAAATCCACTATCTAAGAGAAATGGATCGATATTTTAAAAATATGTATAAGGTGCTGTATCAGCAAGTACCCTACCATACTCAGGGTGGCTATTAGCATAGGTTCTTAGATCTGCTTTTCTAAAGGAAAGCAACTCAAGATGGGTTAAAAGTTTCATGTTAATCAATCAAACAAATATCATTTACCTAGTTCAGGGGGAAAAGTCAGCACCCTGAACTTCAGAGAATGCAAACACAAATTACAAACAAAAGTTACAAACAAACAGAAAAACAGATCAGCAGCTGGCTTCCAGCGCCTGACCATTACATCAGTTACCTATTCAGTTACCAGAGATGGAAGCACCAACATCTGGGT
>JAQQSV010004771.1:0-14734 GCA_028646515.1 Pseudochirops corinnae | reverse complement strand
TAATACAGATTAAAATCTGGTAAGGCTAGGCCATCTTCCCTAGCATTTCTTTTCATTAATTGCCTTGATATTCTGGACTTTTTGTTCTTCCAAATGAATTTTGTTACTATTTTTTCTAGTTCTATAAAATAATTTTTGGGTTTTGGGATCTCTTTCATGAAGTGGTTAGTGGGTTCTTTTATATTCTGTTTTACCCTCTAATTGTAAGATATCTAGTCAGTTTTTCTTTATAAATTCTTGACATGTTATCTAGGCTCTTTTTTTAAATGGCTTTCAATTAGTCCACTAATTCTTAAATTATCCAGGTCAGTTGTTTTTCTGATGAGGTATTTCACAATTTTTTTCTTTTTTTTTTTCATTCTTTTAACTTTGTTTTATTGTTTCTTGATGGTTCATTGAGTCATTCACTTTCACTTGCTCAATTCTGCTTAAAAAAAATTTATTTAGTATTTTATTTTTCCCCAGTTACATGTAAAAACAATTTTTAACATTCATTTTTAAAACTGAGTTTAAAGTTCTCTTTCTTCCTTCCTCCCCCCACATTGAGAAGGCAAGCAATTTGATATAGGTTATACATGTGTAGTCAGGTAAAACATTTCCACATTAGTCATGCTGTGAAAGAAAACATAGAACATCAATTCTACTTTTCAAAAAATTATTTTCTTCAGTGAGCTTTTGTACCCCTTTTTCTATTTAGCCTTTTCTGCCTTTTAAGGAGTTCTTTTCATCTGTGAACTTTTCTACCTCTTTTACCATTTGACCACTTCTGCTTTTTAAGGTGTCATTTTCTTTTGCAAATTTTGTGCCTCTTTTACCAAACTATTCTCTTTTCATAATTTTCTTGCATTGCTCCTTTCCCCAAGTTTTACTCTACTACTCTCATCTGATTTTTAAGCCTTTTTTCTTTTTTGCTCTTTCTTTAGCTTTTTCAGGAATTTTGGCTTGTTTCCTATCTGCATTTTTCTTTCCTTTGAAGCTCTACGTATAGATTTTTTTATGTTGTCTTTTTGTGAGTTTCTGTCTTGATCTTTCCTGCTACCCTCATACATGGCCAGGTTCTTTTATTTTGTTGTTATTGTTGTTTGCTCTTTTTTCCATCCTATTCCTTGATTTTGAACTTTATGTTAAAACTGAATTCTGTTCACCTTAGGGGTATATAGGGCACTGTCCCAAGCTTCTAGCTTTTTTGCGCTGCTGTTTTCAGAGTTACGCTCCTAGTCTTTAAGTTTTTGGTCTTCAACTGTGGTCACTGGTCTCCTTGCATGGGCTCTGGTCCAGACACAAGTAGGGGCCCTACTCCTTTCAAACTGGAAGTACCAGCATTCCTCTCTGCCCTGGAACTGCCAACTGATACTCAGGTGTGAGCAATGGAGTTATCAAACAGTGTCCTGTCCTATGCCAAGTGCCAGCACAGGGTTCCCACATAATTTCTTTCTCGCTGACTGTCCAGTTGCCTAGACTGAGAGTTTCTAAAGTAGCTGCTGCTGGTATTCCCACCACATGTATCCTAGACTAGCCTTGCCCCCACTACAATGTAATGTACCTCTCCTTCTGACCTCCTAAGTTGTCTTTGACAACCTCTTCTCTTTTGCCATATATGTTGCTTCAGAATTTTATTTGTTGCATTATTTTAAAGTTGCTTGGAGGAAAATGTTGGAGGGGTTAATCTAGAATACTACCATCTTGGCTCTATCCCTCTCCTTCACAGTCTTCTTTACTCTACATTTTATCTTTCTTAAAATAAGATTATAAAAAGACAAGATTTGTAGTTAACTAAAACCTGTTTTACTTGTGGAATGGTTAGAGAGCTGCCTCCAAGCCAAGAAGACCTAGGAGTTCTGCTTTTAACACATTTTTGTTGTGTGGTTCTTAGGAAGTATCTTAACCTCTCCATGCTCTAAGCATTAGAGAGAAAATACCATCCTGTGGTGGTGGAGAGCTTTTCCTTACCTGGGAGCTTCCTTTACCAATGAAACCACAGGTCCAATCCCTATTACTAAATAAATGAAGTATTCTAAATTATACTCTTTATTCATAAGTGAGTTACTTTGTTGTATGGTGTGTAATACAGTCCATTCAGATACACTAGTCTTTGGAGAATTAACTGGCAGTGTTGTGACATGTGACAAGGCATTAGTTTTGGCAAACTGAGTGGTTATGCTTACAGAGAATTAATAAAACTGTAGATCAATGGGTAAATGAAGACTGAGTCAGTACTAAGTCATTACCAGATGTTTCTAATCTGGCACAAACTCTATAGAAAGGATTAGAAGGATATCGATAAAAGGTAGAATGAATTTACTCTTGGGGGTAAGACTTGCTCTTTTTTTTTTGTAGGACAATGAGATTCCTAAAGCTTTCAACAATTACCATTGTTTACCTTTCTTATTAAAGAGCCTATTTCTTATCTGATTATGTAGACATGTTGATACTGATTTAAAGAGAAGTCATCATCAGGATCACATACAAATCCATGAATAATGCTTCCCATATATGCTAATTTTAAATACTAATGTGGCAACATCTTTGTTGATATTGTTCCATTATATTAAATAAACCCTTATTTTTAAATCAAGCTCTGTGGTTTAAAAACAAACAAACCCAAAATTTACTTCAAATGGAAAATCAAATGGCTTAATTCTGAAAATTATTGTTGACAACAACATTTTTTCCCCCATGTCTTCTGGGAACCATTAAGAAAAAGTTGGATGACAAAGCCTCACTTTCTTACCATTTGCTGTGTTGACTAAATATACATTTTGGATAGCTGGTCTGCTCTCGAGCTACTCCACTTTTCTTTAAAGTAATTCAGTCACTTTCCAATATATCTTCTAATGTGTTCTCTTTGTTAATTACAGGTAAAATTTTATTTAAAGTACCTCTTTGCTTAAATTCTAAATCCTTTATTCTGTTAACTCCTTGTTTTCTAGCATGTTTTCATTTCAGCACAATAATACAAATCAATTTAGTCAAAATATTTTTTACAATTTTTCTTGGCTTAGTTTTGCGTACAGAAAAACTTTCGACTAATGGATTAGTTCAGAAATATGTTTATTTTTCTAACCACAAAATCATTGAATAATTTATGCTTTTACATAATTCTTAAAGTTTATATTTTCATTTCAATTTAGTTTCAGAAGAGCATCTGGCTGCATTTATTGAGAACACAGATTATATGTTTTTGCTGAATGCATTAAAAATATTTAATCATAAAGAAGGGGTTCTTCATGCTCTTCACAGTTTATATTCCCAAGCACTCCCATGTAAGTATCTACAAGTAATATTGTCATTACCCACTTGAATCACTATAAACTAAAACATTTTTTCCAAGAGCTGTTTTGGAGATAATTTATTAATTAGAGATCTAAATGTATTGATGTCAGGAAAAAAATCAACTATTCTTAATATCAAAATAAGATCAGTTCCTGAAACTCTGAAACTGAATATCACTTTTCTTGAAAGAAGGCTGTGGACTTATGATGGCAAATGGTATCCACATCCAGAAAAAGAACTATGGAGTCTGAATGCAGATCAAAGCATACTATTTTCTTTTTTGGTGTTGTTTTTTCTCTCTTGTGGTTGTAGCACTAACACAATATTCACAGTGCTCACAGCGGGTATGAATATGCCAGTGTAATTTTGAATTGGAAAATATAACAGACTCTCCACATGGAAGACAGAACCAAACCATTTATTCCAACACCAGAAAGTCAAATCTCAACATCAGAAAGCCAAATCCATCATAGCATCAAAGAAATCTATACACAATAACAATGCAGGGGGAACCACCATCCCCAAGCCTTTCCCCTGCTTAGGTCTTCCCACAAAAGAACACTCATAGCTCACTGCCTGCTTCTTCTCTCTCCCTCAGCTCTAACTGCTCTGACCAACTTCCTCTCAGCTATCCTACACCCTTCCTGCTCCACCCATTTGGCAAGCTCTTCCCACCACAGACTTATGTGACTCAGGCTTCCATGTGACTCAAGCATGTCACAGGGGCCTATTAATGGATGGGAAAGTTCTTCCCATTAAGCAAAATTACATTAACAATACAGTGCTTTTTCCCTTTTATTCTGATTCTTCTTTCACAATATGAATAATTTGGAAAGATATTTCATATGGTTGTATGTATATAGCCTATATCAGATTGCATGCCATCTTGAGGAGGGAGGTAGGGAGAGAGAGGGAAAAATTTAGAACTCAAAATCTTATAAAGTAAATGTTGAAAACTAAAACTAAAAAAATGAATAAAAATTATATATATATATATATATATACACATATATATGTATGTATGTGTATGTGTGTATATATATGTGTGTATGTATATGTGTATACATATATATATATATGTATATATATATATATATATATACACATATATGAGAAAAAGAAGGCTGTGAAGAGTGAGTGAATTTGGCTTATGGGCCACCATGTTAAGTTTAGCTAATAGGCTGATTTTATATTCATTAACATTTTCAATTTTTTCGCAGCACTTGTATTCTAGTGGATCTATGATCTCATTGTTACAAATACTTCCTCCATTACTGTTCATCACTACTCAAAAATGCTCTTTTTTGGTGCAATTCTTGTGTCTTAACATAAAGTTTTTTTGTAGAGGTTTAACTGATTACATTGGAAGTCTCCTTTTTTAGATCTTTTAACATTGTGTGTTTAGTTGCAGTATTCTGTCTGTATATTTTGTTACCCTAGCTATTAATACACAACTAACTCACCTCCTTTTCCTGTTTACCATCACTTCTAGTGTTCAAATGAGCACTGATAATACAATCATTTTCTACATGTATCATTGTCTCTTGGAGTAACCCACAGTTGCAATTTAATTCTTTAGATATTATGATATTTCATGATTCAGGGATATATATAATCAATGGGAAAAAAAATCTGTGTTGAAAAGATGTTTTTTTTTCCACCATGGAAGACCTTGAGATCATTGACAGTATTTTTCAGTTTTATAAATGCAATCCACAATACTGATATATGAATATTTCATTGATCCATGATTTCATCTGTGGATGCTCTTTCCATTGAGGAGCAAAACAGTCCTTTCATACTGGGTCAATAAGTACTTAGTAAGCACCTACTCTGTGCCAGGTACCATACTAGATATGCGACAGAGGGCACAAGTATAAAGAATGAAATAATTCCTACTTGTAATGAACTGAAACTCTTGAGGGAGACAAGTACACACAGAAAGTTAATGAATACACAAATATTCTCATATAAAAATAGGTAGGTAGAAATAATAGTTAAGTACAAATAAACAGTTTGAGAGGGAGGTCTCTGGCAGTTGGGAAGATCAGGAAAGGCTTCTTGAAAAAGGTGTGTCTGGTGGGCGGAGCCAAGATGGCGGCATAGAAGCAACAAGGTTCCACAGCTCCCACATAGCCACCTCAAATACCCATAAAATATGAACTACACAAATTTTAGGGCTCCAAAACTCACAAAAATACACCTCCCACTGAAGGCAGCTTGGCAGGAAGGGCTCATTGCAGCACGCTGGGAGCCAAAAGCATCCCAGCTTGAAACCGTGGCTTGGCCCCAGGGCGGCCAGGACCGGAACTTCAGGAGAGTGGATCAGCGGCAGCTGTGGCAGTTTCCAGAATTATCAAGCCATAAGAAACAAGGACTAAGTGAAAGGTCAGTGGATCTCAGCTAAATTTGGGGGAGAAAAGTGGTCGGGTCAAACTGCCTCCAGGATAAGGAAGCGGCAGAAGTGGTGGCCCTGCAGCCACTTCCACATGGCTGCTTCAGAGCTCCTGGCCTGCAGACTGCAGGGGGGCCAAGCAATCATTCAGAGGCTAAGTGCTCTTGTGTTGAACGGCCTGGATCTGGATTTCTCAGCCATAGGAAATTAAATACTTGAAAACAGAAGAGGATGAATAATGATAAGGAATGGCCATACTTCCAAAGATTATGACTTACTCAGTGTCATCACTTTGAATGCACCCTTTTGCTTTCCCTTGGCTATAGTTATGTTGGACTTCTTATTGGCTAAAGTCTTAAGCCTTGCATCCCATGCACATCTAGAATAACCCAAGAATTAAAATGGTTTGATTTGTAATACAAAGGTTAAAAAAAAATCACTCTTGGAAACCAGAATTTTTAAGCATTTTATTGTAACCATGTATTCTAACTTTTATTTCTGATTTCTATCAGTCACCTCCTCATTTTCGAAGTCATGTAATCATTTTTAAAAATAGCTCCTGTTAATATTTGTTAAAATCTCCCTTTGCTTTTTTGGGGGGGGAGGGGGAGAATAGAAGTAAACTCTTTGGGCAAATGACTGACCTGGAAAACAGATTTAGGAAAGATAATTTAAGAATTATTGAACTATCTGAAAGCTGTGATCAAAAAAGAATTCAAGAAATTATTAAAGAAATCTCCCCTGATATTCTAGAACCAGGAGGTAAAATAGAAATCAGAAGAATCCAACAATCACCTCATGAAAGAGATTACAAAATGAAAGCTCCCAGGAATATTGTAGCCAAATTCCAAAGATCTCAAGTCATGGCAGCTTTCCTTGATAAATCATCCCATGGACAGGACTTTAGATTAAGGGATTGCTCTTTGAGCAGAAAAGCATAATACTACCTCTTTTTATGTACGAAACGTTTTGATACTATGAAAAAAGCAAGACCCAAATCTTCAAGCATTTACTGCAGAAGCTCTTTTTTTAAAAACAAAAGCAAGACAAAGTTTACTGAGGAGAGTCAAACAGCTTAGTGTGGGATCAATAAGGCTACATTCTTTAAACATTTTTTAATAGCTTTCATGATGACTTCATGAAACCCCATTAAAATCAGGATATTAAAGAAAATACCTAAAAACAAATTATAAGTTAAATCCATATTAACAGAATTTTTTATTTTTCTATAAATTATTACATTTAAATCACAGGATGGTTATTCTACTTTTAAGTTTTTTATAACCAAATAATAGTTTTCTTAAAAATAACAGCATGCTTATATACATTTTTTGTAAATTGTTACACATTGCTACCATTTAATTTTCTTATCTACAAAACGAAACTGACTGAGCAAGAGTAATGTTTTTCTTTCACTGCTTTTTTCATCATCATAAAAAGTATAGCACCTCTTTGTACATAGGACCGATACAGAATCCTCTATTCATAATAGCTCACATTTACACAGCACTTAATAGAGTAAAAAGCACTTTTACAGAATTACAAAATTTCAGAGTTGGAAAGAATTTCAACTTCCTGTCTCAGTGGAAGGAAGTTCAATTTCTAGTTCAAGAATTCCTTCTAGAGCTTTCCCAAGAAAGAGTAATCCAGCCTTCACTTGAAGATTTATAATCAGAAAGAACCCATAACTACCTAAGGCAGTCCATTTCACTTTTGGATAGCTTTAATTGCCTTCCTGTAACTTTAGTTTTCAATAAGCAATCTTTTTGGTTATTTGCCAGTTAAAAATACTTTTTCTTATTTGAAATTTCTATTTTTTTGGAAATCATGGAATTCAAATATGTATATTAAAAATAATTTCTTCTTTAGCAAACTGTTCTGGTGCATCATAAATGTTTTCTCAACAAGGAACCCTTGATTCAGTATTTCATATGCTACACATGTATCCAGATGACAGAATTCAGTAGAAATATGTTTCCTATTAAGTAGGGTAAGATTTGCAGTAGGTTGGCAAATAGGCCAATCCCTTATCCCATCTTATTCAGAATTTTAAAAAATAGATTACTTTCTTTTAAAATATGAAAATACATATATACACAAAATTGTTACTCTGGGGAACAGTTGAGAATTTACACTTACCTGCCTTCATTTCAGAGGTTATAGAATGATGGGTGTGAAATATTGCATATACTGCAAGGCATGGGTGATACATTCATTAGCGTTGCTGAATTTTTTTTTTCTTCTCTATTTTTAGATCTTTGCTATAAAGAAGGGGGAAGGGCAAAGAATATCTTAGGGGGAAAATGATGCAAAAACAAAATGTAGCAATAGAAATAAAAGATATTTTAATTGCCTCCTTCTTAGTTTGAGAGCCATTATTGTTATGTTCACTTTTTTCCTTTTCCTAGTAATTCAGTCTGCTAGGATGTTTGATTATAAAAAGATTTTGGAAGCACAGAATCTGTTTGCAAATATTCCGGTTTCCAGCTAAAAATGATTTAAGGATGTTTCTGAAGTGAACTATTTTCAAGCAAATTTAAGAGTATGTATAATTTTCTTTTCATGGTAGCTATTTCAGCTCCATATGACCAGAGATGGATTTTTCTTGGATACACATTTACAAAATCAGAATGTTTTTAGCACACTTCATCAGCATACATATATATATTAGCATACTTCATCAAGGCAGAATTTACCATAAACATTTTTAAAGGACGCACTTGGTATAATAATATAATTTCTTAAAATAAATAAAACTCAATTTTAAAAATCAATGAAATTTTAGGATTTAGTTATTTTAGAATAAACACAAACCATAAAGAAAAAAATCCTCAAGTAGCCTCTTCCTTCACTTCAGTGTATAGAGTGCTGGACCTAGAGGAAGAATCATCTTCCTGAGTTCATATCTAGCCTACGACACTTACTAGCTGTGTGATCCTGGGCATATCACTTAACGTTATTTCCTTCAGTTTCCTCATCTGCAAAATGACTTCAAAAAGGAAATGACAAAACACTCTAGTATCTTTACTAAGAAAACCCCAAATGAGGTCATTAAGAATATGACGCAACTGAAAAATGAGTGACCAACAACAATAACCCTTAAAAAAAAAAAACCCAAGCCAAAAAACCCCGCAGACTTAAATTATACTTGATATTTTAAAATCCCATTAGTTTCTCTCAGATCATGTTTCTCATGAACTTTGACTTTCTTCTCTTAACTATTACAATGAGTCATCAGATAGATACCTTTTAATCATATAATATCCTATAGCTAATACCATTTATTCCAATTTTTTCATTCATACTGAATCTTCTTGCAATTTTTTTCTTTTTAGAGGAAAATAAGTAAAACAATTCTCATTATAACTCCACAGTTCTGGTATAGAGTTGAGCTAATTAAGTTAAAGGAAAGGACTTAACATCTTAGGATTTAAAAGAAAAAATGAGATGGGACTTTATTTTTTCTTTCTTTTTTTAATATTTTATTTTTCCCACTTTCACATAAAAACAATTTGCAAAATTCATTTTGAAAATTTTTGAGTTCCAAATCTCTCTCTTCTTCCCTTCCTTCCTCCCTTCTTGGGATGGTAAGCAATTTGATATAGGTTGCACAAGTGGAGTCATGTAAAACACATCCATATTAGTCATGTTGTAAAAGAAAACACGAAACAAAATAAAGAAATAAGGAAAATGCATTCAGACTCCATATGGAGGTGGTTACCATTTTTCATCATGAGTCCTTTGGAATTGTCTTGGATCATTGTTGCTCTTATTTTACTATTCCTAAGCCTTTACTCTGCTATCTCTGGCTTCCTTCCCATTAGCCTATACTCTTAATAAACTATATTGGATCTCTTGAAGTGCTGAGTGTTCCATTCACATGAATCCTGAACCTCCTTAATCAGACAATTTGGTACATTATATATACTATATTCTTATGTGCATTTATTGTATACATATATATTCTTTCTAATGTTTATAAATTTGACTGTATATTTGAAATGAGGCCTTTATCACAGACACTCAATGCAAAAAAATTTTCCCAGCTTTTTGCTTTTCTTCTAATCTTGGCTGCTTTGGTTTTGTTTGTGCAAAATTTTTTCAACTTAATATAATCAAAATTATCCATTTACATGTGATGCAAACTTAAATTTGTTTAATAAAAAACTCCAGCATTTATATTGCTTGGCAAGAATAGTGAATACATTTGCAACTTTAGTTAATTTTGCCTTTTTATTCTCAAAACAAATTATTCTCTTTGCTAAAGTATTGTTTTGATTTTGGTGGTGTTTGCAGTCATCTTGCATTTTATGTCAGAGATCCAGGATCAGCAGTTACTTTATTATGCTGATACCTCAGTGCCATTAGAATAAACATGTAGATAGAAGCAAACTGTAATTAAATAGCTACTTGATTTTTCTTACTTGCTTGCATGTTACAAAATTATAGAATCTCAAAAATACCAGGAAACTCTGAGACCATCCAGTCTAGGATAACATACCTGATCAGGGAAATATTGGAATTTCTGCCCTGTGTCATGTCTTTCCCCACTCTAATTTACCTCCTCCTTAGCTTCCAGAGTGATCCTCCTAAAGCTCAGGTCTGATAATGTTACACATATGACCCACCTCTCAAAAACACCCAATGTAAAACCTATGTAGTTTTTAAAGCTCTTTACAATTAGGGTCCTTAGGCTCTTTACTTCTTATACTTTACTCCCAGCTGCATATTTTATGATAAGGATACTTGGCCTTGTTGCTCACACATAACATTCCATATCTTGACTCCATCATGTCCTTTCACTGGCTGTTCTTCTTCTCCCTCCAAATACTCTTCCTCTTCACTTCTGTCTCCTGGCTTACTTCAAAACTTGATTTATATCTTACCCTCTGTGAGAAACCTTTCTTGGTTCCCATCTTCCTTTTGTCCATTTGTAAAAGTCTGCAGATGAAATATTTAGTCTCCATGTTTGCAATTGAATCTTTAATTCACAGGTTCTGTAGCCTCTGGAAAACTCTATAATTGTGAGATATTCAGAGTGAAAACAGGCAAATAATGTCTCAATATTGTAAAAATAGTTTTGACTTCAGAGAGCCCCTTGAAAGTGTCTCAGCAAACAGGAGAGGATTCTGGGAAGATGGTGGAGTAGGTCAGAAAATTCCAAGCTCTCAAGATTTTCCCCCACAGAAGAGTTAAAATAGCATGTTAGGGTAAACAAAGTGTGGGAGGAGATAAATAAGAACAGGTGCATAACTGGGGTCCTCATGGGACAATTTGAGAAGATCTGAAGAGGTCTGGTCCCTGTGAAGAGTGAGGTAGGTTCTGTTTTAACAGCAATAAGCACCAAGTCCTGAGTTAATTGGTTTGAGAGATTGCCTCAGTCCCAGCGACCACAACTTTTATGCCTGGGGTAGGGAGGGGAGTTGGGCATCTGAGCCCAGGAGGACCAAAGGAACCTCTGCTGACTATGGATGCCAGACCCAGGTGTGCTATGAGGAATGGCCCCAGGGGGCGAGAAGGAACCAGCACACGCCAGGTGAGTGCAGAAGCCGTGGGGCAGAAGGCCTCTGGCTGTGGGCACTTACAGGGGGCTGGAGGTTTGGCTTTGGCTCCAGGCTAGAGGGAAGAACTGAAGATCTGGCCAAGAGGCACCATTTCTGGTACCCCAGGGCTAGAGGTAGCTACAAAGAACTAAGCTATTACCACAAAAAATGCACAGGCAAAGGAGAAAGAATCGAACCACAGAAAACTGTTCTGGGAATAGAGATGACCAGGGTTCATCTTCAGAGGAGGATATTGAAGTAAAGAAACTCCCAAAGAGAAATGTCAAATAATCACCTGCCCAAAAAGAATTTATAGAAGACCTGAGAAAAGACTTTGAAAAGCAAATGAGAGAAATGGAGGAAAAACTAAAAAGAAAATAAGAATAATCCAAGAAAAACAAGAAGGGTATGAAAAGAAAATCAACCAACTATAAAAGGAGATCCAGAATCTAAAGAAAGAAAATGACACCTTGAAAATTAGAATTGGGCAAAGTGAAGCTAGAGAAATTATAAGAGACCGAGAAATGATTCAACAAAATATGAATAATGAAAAAATAGAAGAGAAAGTGAAACATCTTACAAGAAAAACAATAGGTTTGGAGAATAGATCAAGAAGAGAAATTTAAAAGTAATTGAACTAACTGAAAGTTATGATCAAAAAAAGAATCTTGAGACAATAATACAAGAAATGATTAAAGAAAATAGTCCTGAAGCATTAGAACAAGGGGAGAAAGTAGAAATAGAAAAAAATCCATTGATCACCATTTAAAAGACATCCTAAGAGGAAAACTCATAGGAATATCATAGACAAATTCTGAAATCCTCAGCTCAAGGAAAAACTATTAAAAGCATCAAGATTAAAACAATTTAAATATGATGGTGCCACAATTTAGAATTATGCAAGACCTAATAGCAGAGACATTAAAGGACCATAGGTCTTGGAACACAACATATCAAAGAGCAAAAGAACTGGGGCTCCAACCAAAAATATCATACCCTGCAAAGTTAACTATTATCTTCAATGAAAAAAAAAGGACATTTGATAAATTCTCAGATTTTCAAGACTTTGTTTAAAAAAATCCTGGACTTAATAGATGATTCAACATACAAGAACCAATATAAATATAAGGTACATAACAAAAACTGATTATAAGGGATCCATAGGGACAGACTATTTACTTTCTATATATATATATGTAAAATGTAAAATTTATATCTAAGATTCTTATTAGTAATTGAGTAGTTCATAAGAAAGATTGTGGAAAACCTTAGTAAGATATGAATTTAAAAAGTAAAGCCATTTAGGAACAGCCAAAAAGAGTAATTATTTTATATAAATGAGGTGCAAGAGAAAGAATTGATACATAGGAATTAGATGGGGGAGGAGGGTTGGTAGTTCTGGTAACCTGCTTTCACTAGGAATGAGTGTAAGAGGGAACAATACATATATATTTAAAAGTTTACAGAAGTCTTCTAAATTCAGAAGAAATAAAATGGTATGGGCGTGGGGGGAGGACAAGAGAGGGATCTTTAAAGGGGAGGGTGAGGAAATAGATAAATAGGAGTATAGAAGGGTGTTTAGATTTATGGGAATGGGAGGATAGGAGAAGAATCCTTGGAGGGGGGAGGCAAGTCATAGGAGGGCAAGGTAGTGGGCAAAAGCAAAGTAGAAGAGGTAGAAGGGATAGGAAACAAGAGATATGCACATATATAAAAACAAAGATCAGGAGTAGAATAGGTTTGGGAAAGTGTTTGTCTATATATGTATGTGGAGCTGTGGAGAAACATATATAAACTTTACTGTAGCTTTCTTGGGGGGATTGGGGAGAGGGAAAAACAAGCAAAGTAAAAAACTGCACAGCAGAGAACAAAAGAAAACTCACAATGAAACAAAGAAAAGATGGACAGCTCTCAATACAATGAGTATTATTTATCATATAGGCTTTCTCAAAATGAATTTCTTGAAATGAAAATTTATTGTTACATATTTTGAATCCTCTCTCATGTTCTGCTATGTACACAACATGCTCTTTTTTCTTTCTAACTTTGTATTTAAGCTGAAATATTTAAGTTTAAGATACATTTTTGTTTCTTTGTTCTGCATTTGTATTCTGGCATTTGAATCTCAAAAAAATTTGCAAAAAAAAATAAAGAAAATTAAAGAAATAAAAACAAGAATGTGTCTCAAGGATGAGGTTTTAAACAACTTTGGTAGTACTTGAATGACACTTTGCTTTACAAAGCTGCTGCTAACCTGTCATTCATATGACTCACTAATTTTCTATCAGATGTGCAAATACTTCAATGAACAAACATCTCTTCGTACTCTTGTGTTAGAGTCATAGATGTATCTGTCCCCAATTGTCATTTCTTTTTGGTTTCAGAATCTTTGCTGCAACTTCTTTGCCAAAATAACTCATGACGATGGTGTTTAAAATGTCCTACTCGTGAGAACCTACGAGGAAAATGATAGCATTACGGCCGGGTGCCTCTTCCTTCCGGAAGGTTATATTAATAAAGTGGCTGGGAAACTTCTTTACTCTGCCGGGTAAATATTCAGAAGGACACAGTTATTTTAAAATAAGAGCTGAAGTGCTGAGAAAGGAGCACACTCCAGTTACGGGGGACTGCCAGTGGAAAAAGAGTTGAGGTGGAGTGTCATCTATGAAGAAGAGTAAATAAGGAAAATTTGGCTGGACTGCATTGTGCATGGATGGAAATAGTGAGGAACAAGGCTGTAAAAGTAGGTTGGGCTAAGATTATTAAGATGTTTAAATGCCCCCCAAAAAGAAAAGTTAGTATTTGATGTTGGAGCTAATAACTGGTGTTTATTGAGTAAGGTATAGAGGTTTGATCATACTTGCACTGTATGAAAATCACTTTGGTAGCTGTGTAGCACTAATGCAATATTTACAGCACCCACGATCATGATAAAGACCATGACTATAAGTATTGCATGACATTCCATCACAGAATATGCCAGACTCTCCAGATAGAGGATAGCACTGAAGGACTTATATAGACACCAGAAAACTTCTAATATTATTATCTCCTTTACCTGTTTCACACAAAAAGATGGCCCTTTTCCTTACCAAGGCCAACCTCTCTACATGCACAAGTGATCCCATTCTATCTCAGCTTCTCCAGAAGACTGTATTTTTTATTATCCCCACTCCCTCAGTTATATTCAAACTCTCTTTGCCTACTAGCTGCTTCCCTACTGACTATAAATACTCTCATGTCTCCTCTGTTCTTTTTTTTTTTAATTTTTTAAATTTACTCATTTACTTTTAATTTACAAGATTCAGTTCCACAATTACTTGAGTTTCAGATTTTCTCCCCTCCCTTCCCCCCCCCACCCCCATGGTGGCATGCAATCATGTATAGGATCTGCAAATACTTTCACATTGTACAATAGTTTGGTCATACAGAAGGGTTGTAACCAATGACTGATCACTGGGAAAAGAAGAAAAAAAAAAAAAAAGCAAAACCAGACATGAAAGAGACTGATAACGAGTTTTGC